>PVIR01013543.1:0-42122 GCA_004026965.1 Petromus typicus
TATATATATATATATATATATATATATATATATTCATCATGATTGCATAAAATGAGAATTTGTATCAGTATATGACACAACTTAATTCTCATTTTTTTGATAAGCACATTATAGAGAATGAATGTCTTGGTACACAATTCAGATTAACTAGTGGGTTTGTACCATGGATCTTCAACTTACTTATTAGATGATTTTGGATAAATTATTTAAGCACTCTAATCCTCATTTTCCTATACAATGAAGATACCTACAGCTATGATAGATAATATAAAGATGTATAGTAAGATCATGATGGAGATTAATTGCAGTTTCAGGTAAAGCACTTAGAACAGTATCTGGTACACAGTACTTACTTGTACTTACTGTGCTGCTACTGCTAAAATGAAGAGAAAGCTAGGACTGGGGATTTAGCTCAGTGGTTCTGGCTTCTGCCTGGCAAGTTCAAGGTCCTGAGTTCAATCCCTAGTAACCACATATCACAATGCTGGGCACGGTGGTTCATGCCTGAAATCCCAGCACTCAGAAGGCTGAGACAGCAGGATTGCTGTGAACTGAAGGCTGCGTGGGCTACATAGTGAGTTCAGAGCCAGCCTGAACTACAAAAGTGAGACCTTGTCTCAAAAAAAAAAAAAAAGAAAAGAAAATGAAGGGAGGCTAGACGTTACACCATCTATCCTATCTCACCTGACAGAGAGTTCTTAACTGTTTTTACCAGAAATGGATAACCCATTTGGAACAGAAAATATGTGCTATAAAGGTTCATAGAGTCATCTAAGTAAAACAAAACTACTCAAAATAGAAAAATGACAAAGAAACAGCATTTCTCAGGAGAAAACTGAGCTGCTTTTCCTAGAATAAGAAATTTTTTTTTGACCTAGAATCCAGTAAGATATTGGTTTTTTTAAACAGTTTAAAAGAGTTATACCTCTAATCTGCTGAAAAGAATACTCAAAAATGTTCATTCCAAACAGGAAAGGAACCAAATTGAATGTCTTTTATTGATGTCCTTTATATTTTTGCTATATATTACTTATGTTAGAATATATAATTATACACATACGCCTTTTAAAGCCCATCTTTTATTGATGATCATTCAGGATGTCCTTGGACTATGTTCTATGTATAAGAATATACAGGAAAAGGTTTCAGGGAGATTCCAAAAAGAATTTCTTTGCTAACAACCTGGAAGCAGGTAGGCATAGCTATAGGGGAGCAGAGGAACAAGTGAAATACAATGTAGAGCTAAAGACTAAATGACTTCAAGAAGTCATCTGATCTAATTCTGATATTTTTGAGATGATAGATTTATTCTTATTTTATAGGTGAGCCAATCAAGGCTCAAGGATGCACTGAAATACCTACCTAAGGTCATAATGTCATATACTTAAAGGAACTAAAACTATATTCTCATTCTAATATAGCTTTTCTTAAATTATACCATAAGAAAAATTTTCTCTTCCACCCAGCACTATAATATTCTAGCTATGTAGATTTATGGAGCAAGACATTTCTTCTTCCAAATCTCGGAATAATAGGAATAAATGAATGATGATATCTTACTTTAAATTTCTCTCACCATCCTCCCACATTTCCCAAAAGTTTGCAAAAATGAACACATTACCTTGGGAAAGGATGGCTTTTACCTCTCCAGAGGTTGCCATCAACATGGGATAAGGGCCATCACTAACAACAGATATCAAATAACGCAAGGCCCACCTTCTCTGCACTGCACTAGAAATGGAATCGAGGTCCTCACGCATGGTACATAAGTGCTCTACCACTAAGCTATATGCCCATTCTCTAAGTTCTCCTTTGAAGGATGCAGTTTACTGTAAACAGGGAGACCTGAGTTTAAGTTTTACTTGCTATTTCTAACTGGGACTGCGATGCTAGCAATATGGTACGCAGTGGAAAGAACAGATACCTGGGTTTTACTTCAGATACTTGTCTGACCTTAACAGGATTGCTTAATCTCTTGGAACTTTAGTTTCTTCATGCATAAATCAAACAGGTAAACTTACAGTTTTTAGGGTCTTTCTAGCTTTAAATCATAGCAAATCCACATTTATGCCAACTTTTAACAAATGGTACTATCATTTTCTTGCTAAAATGCCTTTCACTGGTCCAGCCAATGCAGTTTTCTCTCAATACTGAAGGGGCACTGGGTCTGGGATATTCTCCCCCTCGTCAAAATCCATGAATGTTTAAGTCCTTTATATAAAATGATGTGGTATTTGTACACAATCTACATATATCCTCCAATATACTTTACGTCTTGATTACTTATAATATTTATTAGAATATAAATGTTACAAAAAAGTTGTTATTACACTGTATCATTTAGGGAATGACAAGAAAAAGTCTAAACATGCTCATCAGAAATGTAATGTTTTCCCTGAATATTTTTAATCCTTGATTGGCTGAATCCACATAAGCAGAACCCACGGGTACTGAAAGCCACCTGCACTAGATTGCCATATTCCACAGTTCATTTTCATTAGTACTTTCAGGAGACCTTCATGTGATACAAGAACGTTATCTATATATGCACAATCCAACAAAACTGTCAATAGTCATGTGTAGCTACTGAGTATTTTAAAATGGGGCTACTGTGATAGAAGAACTAGTTTTTAATTGTATTTCACTTTAAATTTAGATAGTCAACATGGCTACAATATTTGACAGCAAAGCTCTAGAAGTCCTCAGAATTCAATGAAGAGACTATACTGTCAGCCTACTCCTTAAACTTGAAAGCCGGATTCAACACACAACATAAATCTAACAAAACATCGAGATCATTTTATTAGCCAAGTTTAAAGGCAACTGATTTAATTTTCTTCTCCAACTGTTCATTTTTATTGTGCACTTCTTAGAGGCAGTATAACTATAACCTTACATTTGTGTGTGCAGTACCTTAAAGTTTTATGAGGTAGTGTTGCAGCTCCCACCTTGAAGGTATTTATAGGTAGAGCAAAGAGGAATAAGCTCACAGCTGCAGCACACTTCAGAGATACTTTTCTGCTAATTGCAATATTTATACTCTGCTGTCTCCATTTGCCTTAGCCAATACAGTCCCACTGTCCCTCTGCCCCCTGACACAGAGCTCCCAGAAAACAGACTGTTACCTCCTTACGCAGGCTTGCATGGCAGAATGAAGGTCAAGAGATGTGTGGAGACGAATAGCAACAAAGGTAAGTGGCTGCTGGGAAACACTGCAGTCTCAGCACCCCGTCTCCCTTGGAAACTAGAAAAGGCTTGCACTGCCACTGCTATCCAGCAAGCCAGAGGCAAAGCTTGTAATTTGCTAAGCTGCTACTAGGAAGGAGGAGGAGAAGGAAGGGGAGGAGAAAAAAAGAGGAAGGCAAAAATCTTAGGATTTAGCAGAGCCAATGCTGTTAATAGTTCCCAAAATACTATTCCAGTAGATGCATATTTTAAACTCTGTACCAAACCAATCAATACTACTTCTCATTGGATAGAAAGGGGAGGGAGAACAATTCTTCCTCCTGCAAAAGAAGACAGAGCAAGGGAGCAGCAGCACTCTCATTCTGGATACTCTTTCATCTGCCCTTGGGCTACCGGAGTTGCTTCATCCACCCCAGTGAGCTGTAAATACGGGCTCACTGGAGGCTCAGGCCTAGCCAGCTGGCAAATTACAACAGTGGAGAAGAAAGATTAAAAAGAAACATATGCAATGCAGGGAGAATTTTCAGATGTGCTATAAATGAGGAAAGCCTAGTGTTAAACTTGATTTGATGTGCTTGCTACAGATCAGGAAGATTTCTAGATCTAGTGTATTTCACATATCAAAATGTGGTCTGATTTCACCGCTTAGGATAATTGCACTCAAATATTAGTGTGTCCTTCTGGTCTCTCTAATTCTACAGAAGTCAAAGCTGAAGTCTAAGCAAGAAATCAAAGTTATAACTCCAGTCATCAAAATGATTTAAAAATAGAAGAGGAAAGACAGGAAGAAAGGAGGGGGAAATTTTCCTAGCCTAAGCATTTCCTGAATACTCTAGACCAGTACAATCTAGGAAGACAGAATTTTGTCCCCTACCCTGGGGGCAGAGAGGAGAATGATCAGGGCTCAAATGTCCACTGTGCAGAGTTTGCAGACCTTGGGGTCAGCACACTTTTCTCTGTAAAAGACCAGATAATAAATCTTCTAGGTTTTAGGACGCTGGAATGCCAAAACTGATAATACATAAATGGACAAGGCTGTATGCCCACTGCTTGCCATGCTATACTGGCATAACAGCATATGTTCTGCAAAGCCTAAAGCGTTTGCTGTGGAGCCTTTTACAGAAAGTTTGCTGATCCTTGCTCCAGTCTCTTTACACAGCACAGAACTTCTGCTTTAGTGACAACACCAGTCTGGTATTTCTGTGACCTACTTCAGATAAAGATAAGTACTACATCATCTTGAATTTTTTTCCATTGGAACATTGGTTCCCTTAAAAACATGGCAGCCTCAAGGGTCAAAGCCAGTTGCACAAGAGACAATGTTTTACTTATGCAGGTCATTTTACAATTAGTTCACTGGTCAGAGCAGGTGTTACTGATGCCGAGAATGACAGATTCATGCACCAAGGCCAGTGAGCATGGCTCTATTTCATCCCCATGGGCCACACCAACTAGACCTGGCCAACTGCCCCGAATATTTATCACTGACTGGAAAGTAGACCAGGACATATTCAGCACCACCACTAAATTTCTTTCTTAAATGAGACAAAAAAAGTGACAATGCATACAGTAAAGATAGGAACAACCCAAATCTCACACAATGGGAAGAACAATTATGGAGCATCCTATAATAAAATATTACACACACATTTAAATACAAATTAAAAGTACTGCAGATATACTGTATCACTAGGATCCATTTGTATTGGAAATATATAACAAATTTAAACTAAAAAAAAAGACTGATAACCCAAACAATGAAAAACCCAGCAACAATAAAAAAAAACAAGAAACAACAACAAAAAAAACCCAAGGCCACCAAAAAAGCTTATAAACAAGAGAAATAGTTTCACCAGTATCAAGAAACTATAAATTAAAACATGAAACTTCCTTAGACTGGAAAATATTTTTAAAAACAGCATTTTAAGTATAACTGAGTTGTGTAGTACTAGCAAATCTCATATGTCACTAACAAAAATGAATACAAAAATATAAAAGAGCAACTTACACCAGAAATGTGCCCAGAAATGTATTTGAAAATACTTTAGAAATGCTTACATATTTATACCAAAAAATAAACTAGAATATATACAGCATCATTATTACTGTTATTATACATCGATATTAACAATAAAACTTCAATATTCAGTGGCATAGGAAGAAGCAAAATAGCTACAGAATAATTACAGAATGGGCTAAGAGCATTATGAACAAACAGAATGTGAAGTAACAGTAGTGAGTTTTATAATGATACACATAAAATCTAAAAGCATTTAAGAGGCACACATACATGATATAACAATAGCAGTACAACAGTTTGACAATAACAGATATCAAATTCAGGGTAGTAACCATCCCTACAGGAGAATCAAGGGTGACACCGAAGAGAGGTACACTGGGAAGCATGTTCTCAATATTTTATTTAAAAACTGGTAAAATATTAGGATCTAATCAAGTCAAAAGATTAAGTGTTTGCAATGTTTAATTATTTCTTTGATTGTTTATTTGTGGTATTGGGGATTGAACCCACAGCCTTCCCTTTAAGCTATACCCCTAGTCTGCTTTTAGTTTTTGAAATAGGATCTTGTGAAGTTGCCCAGGTTGGGCTTGAAGTTGTGATCCTCCTGCCTCGGCCTTCCAGCATGCTGGAACTATAAATGTGCACCATTATGGCCAGCTGTGTTTAATAATTTTTAAAAGAAAAAAGCAATCTTGGCATGGCCTGTTATAGTCTATATCAGTCTGAGATGGATCAAATTTCTCTCATTAAAATAAGGCTGGGGAGAAGAGTATGGTTGACATGTTTAGGGCTGTAGTTGGATGGGAGGAAAAACTTCTACAACACAAGAGGATAAAAATGATTTAAAAGCATTGGCTGAATATTTCAGAATGCTGGTAGTAAGGATGTTGAATGATTCCAACACAAAGAAATGACATGATTCTGAGGAGAGAGATGCATTAGTTACCCTGATGATTACATACTATATACATGTATAGAAGTATCACCTTACAACCTACATATGTAGAAACATTTTGTGTTAAAGTTTAAGTAAACAGAAGACTCAATGGTACTTTGCAAAAGTCATTTCCTAAGGTATGATTTACCTATAGTAAAAGCTGTCCTTTTTTTTTTTTTTTTAGGTTTTTTGAGACAAGGTCTCACTTTGTGGTTCAGGCTGGCCCTGAGCTCAGCCTCAAACTCACATCACAGCAATCCCCCTGCCTCTGCCTCCCGAGTGCTGGGATTACAGGCGTGAGCCACCACGTCCAGCACTGTGGTATGTGGTACTGGTTGCTGCTGGGCATGAGTCTCCACACCCAGTATGGTATGTGGTTACCAGGGATCGAACTGGGTCCTTGTGCTTGCAAGAAAAGCGCTGGAACCACTGAGCTAACTCCCCAGCCCAAAGCTGTCCTTTTTATTATACAGAAGAGTTTTGACAAATGTCAGCAGCCCCTGCAAATTCTACTCTCACTCAAGATATTGAAGAGTTCTACCCCAACATAGGTCTCTCTCAGGTTACAATGTAGTCACTGCTCCTCTAGCTTAGGGAATTGTTTAATTATAGAAAACAAAACAAAACAAAACCTTTAAAATTCACTGCTAAAGAAACACACTTTTTCATTTGCAATAAAAATATATGATTCACCAATTGTCTTAGTCAATTAAGTGTCAGTTGCTAAGCTAAACTGTAAATTATGACACAAAATGTGGAGCTTAACATCTAGAGAAGTGAAATTCCTTGTGGTCTGCCCACTGCAAATGACCATTCTGAAGTTCTAGAAGAGTGAGGACACTGTCATTAAATCACTACCGCAGTTCTGTACACTGTGCCTCACCTAGACTAGGTACTCAATTTCTGAGCTGAAGTAAAGCTAAGTGAAATTCAGAATATGAGTTTTTAGTTTTGTCTGAGGGTTGACCCAAATTTCATATTCATTCATTTGCCTGTGTTTTAGATTTAGTCAACTGTATAATCACTCATTCATTTTATTTATTCGATCCAACCACTCGGCTGTCTTACCATTTGACATGTATAAATAATGAGTGAAGATGACCTGCTTAAGCACAGAATTTTATAGAGGAAATGGTCATATTAAGTACTGATAATTAAAATTTTAAGACAAAAAAATTATGATAGTGCTCTGGAGAGGACACCTGATACCGCATGAGGGAAAGAGGGACAACATATCACAGGAGGTAAGGTAGAGAGAGTCTAAAGGGAAAAGAAGAGCCCTTTCTGTGTGTTAAGTCAGGTTTAAAGACAGAAACCTGAGTAACATCTGAGGATTAGACAGGGTCAGTCAGGGAGAATCCTGGGAAGAGAAATGAAGGTCAGTTGTGGAATAATATTTAAGGTGTTAGGGAGGAAAATGGCTAAAAAAAGACACTAAGAAGTTGTGTTCACAAAACACAAGTTAGCTAGGGAATGTCATAGAGGTCATGGTCAAATAAAAACTTTAGAAAGCAGTATGAACATTGTAATGTACTGCTCAAGGTAAAGGAGTCCATGGTATGTGATATGAAGGAACTCTAAGGGCTCTTGGCCAGAGAATTTCAATGGATTGGCAGGTGGGACAGAATTTCTATTTTAATAGTTACAGAGTGAATAGGAGGCCAAGAAGAGGATAAGGTGAAATCAGAGGACTTTTTCAAGTCTAACAGCAAAGGGTGAGTTATGGTAACCCTGAGAACAGTGTGGTCCAAAGGTAAACCATATTAAGATGCGAAAGGCAAGCACCTGTCACGGACAAATAAAATCTTTGCACAGGTATATTTTCACCGTAGATTATAGCTAAGTTTGCAGTTCTGCTTCCCATTATTTAAGAAAACTGTGAGCTAAGTGTCCTTTTTTAAACACTGTCAGCTTCCAGTATAAAAAATTTAGCTCTTGAAGGACCTTTGAACTATACTATTTTTTATTTATATGTCAATAGTAAGTGAGCACCAGTGTACAAAGATTGTGAATCACATTCTACTTCTCCTTTTCAGGTTAAAAGAAAAACCTTAAGAGGAAATAAAAGAGTTGGGTCAATATACTGCCCCGCATTATCTAGGAGATTCTGAGGAAGAAGAAAAAGCATTGTCTAAAAAAAGAATCACAAACAACCATTCAGGTGACTGAATGTCAGCTAATTCCAATTTTTAAATACTTCTTAAAATAGTAATATGACTACCCAATACATTGGAACATTTCCAAAGATTAACTTGTTATATTCGGCATCTTCATCCAACACTGTATACTTCCTACTAAGATGTCAGACAGGCCAAAGTTTACAGCTTGCTTTGTTTTCAAAATGATCTCAAGACAGGACCGGGGTTTTAGCTCAGTGGTTCCGGTGCCTGTCTTGCCAAGTGCAAGGTCCTTAGTTTGATCCTGGCCCTTCTGTCAGATGCCTTTACTCAGTATGGGAGAAAAGCAAAAATGGCCACTAAAGTCTAAAAGACTTGGTTTTGAATACTGACTTTCTCATCACTCATTCTGTGATAAGACAGGTTCTTTATATGAGCCTCAATTTTATTATAGGTATTCATATAATAAACTCAAATATCATGTACTTTAAGTAATAAACCTTCAAAATCATTCCCATATTCTGTTTAAGCCTTCAATATATTTGAAAGCCAACTCAAATTCTACTTCTACTGGCTCCAAGAACCCACTTCAGCCACTTCATTCTCCCCCATTCCTTATCCTCTCTGAACTCCTAATAGTCTACCCAAACTCAAATAAATATTCAAAGATACATAGTCCTCATTATATTCTCATGATTTACTATGTGTGTATTTAACACCCTTGACCTGGAAGGCATAGTGTATAGTATATCTCTTATTACACTCACAGTTCTTAGCATAATATCGAGCACATGAGTAGTAAGACACTGCTGATGATTTACAACTCTATGATTTTAGGGTCCAGTATTCCCTACAGAACTTCTATCTTTGCTTTTAGCCATTTAAGAAACCTAGACTAGAAAAGTTACATGGCTTTCCTTTGCTGAAGGAATCCTGCTTGCAGCCCTGCGAGTTGTTTTGTTTTGTTTTACCTGTGTTTGCTGTTCTATTGTGAAGCAGCAACAGAGGGGAGGTCCACAAAGACCCTGATATCAGAAAATATCTGCACTTCCCAAATTAAAACACTTAAAATGAGTGGGGGAGACAGGCTCATCTGAGAACTAAACACAAAAATAGGGATTGGGGAGCGATAGCCCCAAGCACATCAACTGACATTCCTCTGCTGCCATCTTATGGACATAAGGGTGACTACATGGGGCTTGTTCTTACCTGAGAAGCAATTGTACTCAAACATGTACCCATCATCTACAAATGAACCTCTTTTGGGTAAATAAAATCTAATAAAAAAGCAGACTCGCAAGGTTTATCACGTAGTGGTGATGAGCAACAATGTACCATGTAAATTAAACTAGCGCTAAGAACAGTGCTATAAAAGAACACCAAGGAGAGAATCCTAGTTTAACTTGGAGCAAGTGTGGGGTTTAATGTGTGGAGTTATTACAGTATAAATGTTTTTACCCAGAGAAGTTCAGAAAAGGCCAGTCCAGATAAAAAATATCCCGCATGGACAAAGGAGGAGGCTCACAAAGGCAGGTCAGGTTCAACAGACGTCCGTGCTTTCTCCCTGGGTAAACCCGCGCAATTATCAAGACACAGATGAAGAAAGTAGAAAGAAAAACAAGGTGATGGAAGAACAAGGCTGTCCTGGATGAGATGGAAGCTAAGTGATTACGGTAACCCCTTGCACCTGTAATCCCACAGGAGGCGGAGGAGGGTGGGGGGTGAGGATCCCAGTTTGAGGCCAGTCTGGGCAACGCCAAAGCTCCTCTCTTGAAAACTAAATAAAATAAATAAAAATAGAGTCTGAGGAGCAGTCTCTCCACAGGACTAACATGACTAACCATCAGCAGGATTTCTTAGACTGCCTAATTCAGCATGATTTTGAATTTTCCTCAGAAACTAGTGCTTTCAGCCTACAAGATCAATTAAACTTTACATCTTATTTATGGAAAACCTTTAAGATTCAATATGATTGCACAGTTTGTAGTAAACCAACAGCTTTTGTTGAGATCTTGTCAACTAGCTTCTCCACTATATAACAGAAAATTACAAAAATAAAGGTCAACTCAATTTGCAACCTGCCCTTCATTTGTGTAAACCAGGTTCTATATGCAATTGCCCAAAACATGTTTTCTCCTTTAAACTGTGTCTTATGTAATGTTTAAGTCAAAGACAAAGAATATAATCCTCTTGTGTATTATCGCTATACAACCTAAGACTAACAGTATCGATATCAATTTCCTCTTAAAAAAGAGAATTTTCCTACTTCTTTTAATTGTCTTCTGCTATCTTAACTTCTTGTGTTTGATCAGACCACTACATTATTAAATTTATTAGAATATGAACAAAAGAGAAGGTTCAGAGGGGTCGTTCTGAACACTCTGCACCTTATTTTACCACCTGCCTTCTCTCTTCCCACCAACTACCACCACCGAAACAACATAAGCAACCAAGCCAGCTTCCCACAGAACTATCAAGGAGAGAATAGCGAGTAGAAATACAAATCTACAATATCATACAAATCTACAATATCAAAGTTGTCAGGCAAAGAAATTTTACCTGCTGGTTCTGACATTCCACATCCAGCACTTGCCAGTGTCTCAACTCTGTGTGAGCTGCCAAACGCTGAGACTGCTACTAAACTACAGCAGAGTGTATTTCAATTCCCCGGAACACACGGGCCGACTTCCTGTGCCACTGATTTCCATAAAGCCAGGAATGGCAAAGAACTCCACTGCCAGATCAAGTTATTCCAGGTGAGGGAGGTCAAGCTACTCGAGCCACACCTTGCCACACACCTGTGCAGCTGCTTTCCCAGAAGCCCAGTGTCAACACACAGGTGGGCCCTCCTCTGGTTGTCACTGCCCAGGAAACACCAGAATCCATTTTACAAGATTAGCAGAAGCAATCTTCTCTTTCTAACATGGGAAAACAGGAACGCAGGGAGGTGAGAGCAGAAAAGCTTGATTCCAAGTACATGTTACTAATACTCTGCTCTGAAAAAAGAACCACTTTATCAGAAGGAGATTAACCCTAAAAACATGGCTGATAAAAGCTCGGACTAGTAGGTGTTAGGTGACTTCTCCTCTTCTCTGAAGTGGCTGGGGGCTGGGATAGAACCATCAGAATTCCTGTTATGTCAGGGATGGATTCTGGTCTTTTTTTTTTTAAACACACGTGGCCTGTGAGGAGGGAGAAACTTTTTAAATCTCCACTCCTGAACCATTATGTGGTGTGCTGAAGGTAAATGCAGAGCAACAACAATGTTTAGAAACAGAAGTCACAAAAGATAACACATATTTTTAACCCAAGGTTTTAAATTTATTGTACTGACTCTTAGCGGACACCAAGTCCCCTCTTCTCAGAGATGTTACTAGGTTTAAACGATACTGATGTTATTTTAAAACATACTAAAGTTTAACGCATACATCATTAAGTAGTTTTTAGCATGTTCACTGTTATACAGTCAATATCAAAATCAATTTTAAATATTTTCATCATGCTCAAAAGAAATCCTAAATGGGAGTGGTGGCACATGCCTATAATCTCACCACTTGGGATTACACAAAACAGAAAAACCCAAAACAACAAAAACACAATCCTACATAAATTCATTTCTCACTTTGTTCGTGTCTTTTTTTCTAAATACAGTTTTGCAGCATCATTCTCACTGGGCAAATAGTATCACATTGTCCCATATTTAAAACAGCGTCAGTTGGAAGATGCGCTATTGATTCACTTATTGCTAACAAAGAAAAAGCATCAATAAAATGTATCACATCCTTTCTCATAATCTTACTGTTTAATCGTATTTTGTTTGTATTGTTTGATATGTGGCCCAGGCCTGGAACTCATGGCAGTCCTCCTGTCTCAGCCTCCTAAGTGCTGGGGTTACAGGCACACACTTCCCCATCCAGCTATTTAACAGTGATTACAAGATAGTTTTTAGACATATTTATCTAGATATATTTAGGAACAACAACCCACATAACTCAAGGGACATAACAACATGAACACCTACAATCAAATTCACACATGTGCAAGACAAATCCTGATTGTAGAGATGTTAGTATATGAAAAAGGTTCACCCATTATCAACAATATTGCCTATTACATAATAGAGAGAGTACTTGGCTACAAAATAACAGAAAATAACCTAATTTAAGCAAGAAAGGAAGCTGCAGGAAGGCTTAGTGTTTTTGACACAAACAACATCTAGGGTGGGAGAAGGAAACTCCTGCAAGAGTCAACTGCTACCATTATCATCAAGCTGAGCTCACTAGTTGATGCCGCAAATAAGAGTCCAAGTGCTAGATTCCTAGACACTTGCTGGTGAGGAAAGAAAAGGCACCAGAAGGTACCTGCATATGGCCATCACCTATTTGTAACCATGATATTTTCCTTAGGGCTCCAGAAAGCCTATCACAGCATGCATAGCTTTGTAAATATGGACAAATATCATTTTATTGCACTTTATTGTGCTCTGCAGATAATGCATATTTTACAAATTGAAGGTCTATGGCAACACTGCTTAGTACCACTTTCCCAACAGAATGTACTAATTTCATGTCATTGTGTAAGGGGGTTAAGTTTAATTGTTGACTGATTGGCTTGGGAACTACCTGGAGGATTACTAAGGCACACTTCTGGGTACCTGGGTGGATCACAGCGGGGTGACCTTTAGTAGTACCCATGTGGTTCCCAGTTCTTTCCTTTCCAGTGCTATTCCCCTGCCTTGCTTTGTGGTGACCATCAACTAAGCAGCTTTGTTCTGCCAGGCCCTTCTGTGATGGAGCTAGCTCATCATGGACTGAATCCTCTGAAACTTTTCCTTTAAGTAGTGTCTGGTGGGTGTTGTGTCCCAGTGTCAGGAAAGCTGTCATGTTTTTGGTAATTCTTAAGATACTTCAAACTTTTTCATTATTATTAAGTGATTTGTGACCAGTAATATTTGATGCTAATATTGTGGTTGTCCTCCTGCAATACCATGAACTGTCCTCATATAAGTCAGTGAACTTGAACAGATAAATGTGGGTGTTCTGGCTGTTCCGTTGACTGGCCATTCCCATCTCTATCTTTCTCTCTTCCTCTCTTCAGGCTTCCCTGATCCCTGAGACATAATAATATTGAAATGAGACTAACTAATAACTGGAAACAGTCTCTTAAGTCTTCAAGTGAAAGGAAGCATCACATATTCCCCACTTTGAGTCAAAAGCTAAAAATGAGTAAGCTTATAGAAGACATAGTGAAAGCTGAGAAAGGCTGAAAGCTGGGTCTCTTGCACAGCCAAATTGTGACTGCAAAAAAATGTTCCCGAAGGAAAGTAAACACATTACTGCAGTGAATACAAGAATAATGAAAAACAGCATTACAGCTGAAATGAAAGCTGCAGTACTCTGGACAGAATCTCAAATCAGCCACAACATTCCCTTAAGTCAAAGCCTAATCTAGGATACAGCCTTAATTCCATTCAGCTCTACGAAAGTTACAATAGGTGAGGGAAGTTGCAGAAGAAAAGATTGAAGCAAGATGGATATGACCAAAATATATATAAAAATACTAAATTAAAACCTGATATTTTGGCTGGGAATTTAGCTCAGTAGTTCCAGCATCTCCCTGGCAAGCACAAAGTCCCCAGCTCCACGTACCACAATGCTGGGCATGGTGGCTCACACCTATAATCCCAGCGCTCAGGAGGCAGAGACAGGAGGATTGCCGAGAGTTCAAGGCTAGCCTGAGCTACATAATGAGTTCAGGGCCAGCCTGAACTACAAAGTGAGTCCCTGTTTCCAAAAAAAGTCAGATCTGCAGCTGGTGGAGGTTGCCTCCTAAGAAGAAATCCCCATCATCTAAAAGTGCAGGTGAAATGGCAAGCACTGATGGAGGAGCTGCAGTTAGTCACCAAGAGAACTAGCTATAACCCCTGATGCGATGCAGGTGGCTACACTAAACAGCAATTTTCAATGTAGATGAAACAGCCTTATAGTACAAGAGGTGCCATCCAGGACTTTCGTAGTGAGGGAGGAGAAGTCATTCCCTAGCTTCAAAGCTTTAAAGGCCAGACCAATCCTCTCGTTGAAGGCGAATGTAAATAGTACCTTGAAGTTGAAAGCAGTGTTCATTCACCATTCAGAAAATCCTAGGGACCTTAAGAATTATACTATATCCATTCTGCCTATGTTCCCTAAGAGGAACAGCAAAGCCTGGATATCTCATTTGTTCACAGCACAGTTTACTAAATATTTAAGACTCACTGCAAGATGTATTGTTCAGAGAAAAGATTCCTTTCAAAATATTACTGCTCAGTGACTATGCACTTAGTCACCCAAGTGCTCTGATGGTCATACCCAGTAAGATTAGTGTTGTGGTCACGCCTGCTGACACATCCATTCTGCGACCCGTGGATCAAGGGATAATGTTGACTGTCAAGTCTTATTATTTAAGAAATCCATTCCATAGAGCTACAGCTATCATTGATCGAGATTCCTCTGATAGATCTTAGTAAAGTAAATTGAAAACCTTCTGGAAAAGATTCACTATTCTATTGGCTGCTAAGAACCCTGGAAATTCTCAGCAGAAGGTTGAAATATTACCATTAAAAGGAGTTTAACAGAAGTTGATTCCAACCCTCACGGATGACAAAGGTTTGAGTTTTCAGTGAAGGAAGTAACTATGCTTCTGGTAGGAAAGGGAAGAGAACCACAATTAGTATACATAGGGCCTAAAGAGGTGACTGAATCCCTGCAATCTCATAACAACATTTTAACACACAGCTGCTCTTTTTGATGAGCAAAGACTGTGGTATATTTCTGATGAAGATGATCACTGCTGAAATGACAATAGAAGATCCAGAATTTTACATAAATTTAGTTGACAAAACAGCAGCAGGGTCTGAAAGAATTTTGAAGATATTCTACTAGGGGTAAGATGTTAGTATTTTACCTGGTGTCTCATGTGACAAAGATTACCTTTTGTAAAAGAGTCCATTGATGTGGCAAATTTTGTTGTCTTATTTTAAGAAATCGCCATGATTAACTCTGTCTTTAGCAACCACCACTGTGATCAGCAACCACCAACATTAAGGTAAGATCCTCCACCAGCAAAAAGACCACAACCTGCTGAAGGCTCAGAGAAATGATAATATTTTTTAGGAATAAAATTTCTTTTTTTTTTCAAGGATTGAACTCAGGACCTGTAACTTGCCAGGCAGGCATAGTGTTGCTGAGCAAAATTCCTGACCCAACAAGTAATTTACTTCTTGTGAATACTGTGTATACTGTTTCTTTAAATATAATCCTATTGCACACTTAATAGACTATATACGGTATAACGTCAACATTAAATTTATATGCACTAAGAAACAATTCCTTTACTATAATATTACTTTATTGCAATATTCACTTTATTGTGGCATTATAGAACCAAACCTATAGTTTCTTGGAATATCCCTGTAATAAGGAGATTGGAGTTAGAATGGGCTTAAATTAAGAACATATTCTCACCTCTTGCAATATAGAATCCCTGTAGCATGGAGGATTTTTAACAATTAAATAACAAAAATCTGAATCTAAAATGGTAGCAATATTTAACATTTTGGGGAAGATCTTTAAGAAATATTTTCTTTTTTTTTTTAGTACCAGGGATCAAACTCAGGACTTTAGGCTTGCGAGGCAGGTGCCAGAACCACTGAGCTAAATCCCCGGTCCTGGGAAGATCTTACTTACAAATGTATTGGTTCTGGAAAGCTAGGCATAGACCTAAAGGTCAAAAAAGCATCTCACTGATGACAACAAACATAACTGACATATATAGACATATCTGTCTAAATTGTCTTATCATTTGCAAAATACTTTCACGTAATCTGAGTTTTTTGGTTCCACACAATAAGCTCCATGAGAGGAAATATAAGATTATCCACAAATTATTTCTAATCCTCATAAGCTTATAAGGTAAGCGCAACCATCTCTTTTTTACATATGAGGAATGAGTCAGAAAGGAAACCTGATTCCTGATTTATACAGCAAATAAGGGGGTACACAGAAACTCTGAGTTAGTCCTGTGCACTTCCTACCAATCCTGGTCCTGTATCAAACTATTACCATCCTGGGCCGGGGATTTGGCTCAGTGGTTCCGGCGCCTATCTTGCAAGAGCAAGGACCCAGGTTCAATCCCCAGTAGTCACATACCATACTGGGCTTGGAGACTCACGCCCAGCAGCAACCAGTATCACATACCACAGTGCCGGGCGTGGTGGCTCATGCCTGTAATCCCAGCACTCGGGAGGCAGAGGCAGGAGGATTGCTGTGATGTGAGTTGGAGGCTGAGCTCAGGGCCAGCCTGAACCACAAAGCGAGACCCTGTCTCAAAATACCAAAAAAAAAAAAAAACCCAAAAAACTATTATCATCCTTTAGGTAATAATATCATCACTACCATTTCTAAGAAGACATATTCTGAAAGAAATTATACAGTGGTACACTATGACATTGAAGGCAGTTTTGTTTGTGAGGTATCTCTCAGCCTGGTAAAGCATCTTGTCATTCCTTTACCTGAGGACTGAGGTCCAGGTAGAGGTTCAGTTTTTTCTTTTTACTCAGGACTGTTTGTTGCTCCACAGCATCTGCCTACTTGTATAAAACCCCAGAGGCTTCCAGAACAGCAACTTGCTAATCCTCTGAGCTTCTACCAATTTGTAATTGTTTTGTGGGAGATTGCCTTGATGTTGCTGGCAGCTGACTGATTAGGATGGCAGTTGCTGAAGACTGGGGTGGCAATTTGTAAAGACAATGAAATTTGCCAACTGACTCATTCTTCCACAAAAAATTTCTCTGTAGCACAGGATGCTGTTTGGTACTCCCAGAGAAAATGGGCGTACTGACACATACATTTCACTCACTTCCTGTGCAATATTCATACTTAGGAAGACACTGCGAAGTAGAAAAGGCTTGGTGAATTCAGCATTGCTGCAGACTTTATCAAGAAGACGGTCACGTTAGAACAAAAATTCCACAAGTTCAGGAATCTTTTTCTAGGGTACCTTTTTGAACTGACAACTGACTACAGCTTCAAGTCAGAGAGATGAATCGAATGACTCCACAACCACAACTCAGGGTTTAATTACTTGGTTTAATTTCTAACTTCCCAAAGATGATGTCAAAGTTAATCTGCTGACAGCCTCACATTAGCAAGATTAACTACCTAGTTTATAAAGACCCCATGGGATTTAAGAAGGTCAACAGGTATTGTGTAAGTGACTTGGACAGTACCGGCAATTTCCTGATAGGCAAAGCAGGAATTGTATGCAATGTGGGCTACTTGGAAAAGACAAGTAATTTCAGTTTCTTGTGAAGAAAGTTATTCTATAGAGAAAAGAAAGGGCATGCATAAAAATGATGTAAAATTCAAGGATATGTGAAGGAAAAAGGGAAAACCTAGAGAAGAAACAAGAAAAACAAAGGCAGACACTATCAGACTCTAATATTAGCCAAGGGAATTGTTTATACTTTGTTGCTAAGGAAAACTTGAAGCTTTGGAAAATAAACCTAACCACTACACTGTGGTGACAGCTGTTGCTTGGCCCTGATACCCTGCAGAGTTACCAGCCAACTGCTTGCTACTTGCCATTCCTATCCTGCGGTCTGCCAGCCAAATCATCCCCTTGATAATCAGATGACCCTGCTGGTTTCTACAGTCCCCCGGACAACCCAAAGTATGGATGGCAGTGATTACATGCCACAAAAAGTAGACTTTTGCATTCTGGAATGCAGATTTAGACAGAATGGCCCCAAATTAAACCCTTTATGCTGAATAGATACCATTTGAATTCAAAAGAAGAAGTGAGTTTAATGCAGAGGAAAAGGAGGAGTGTGTGAGTCTCCATTTACCCTGGCTGAAAGTGAGTTTTAGGTGAATGGCTTCATATTCTAACGGGCTTGGAATCCCCATTTGTAAAGTAAGGTGCCTACCTCCTACTCCTTTCTAGCATGTAGACAGAATCCAGTTTAGTGCACTTGAGATTTTCAGGGAGAAAAAAAATAACTTCATAAATCTAAGATCAAGTCTTTCTTGAAAATGGTGAAGTCTTGCAAAAGTTCTGCTGTGAGCTATGTGTGCAAAACCATAAATAAACTAAAATTCTACAAATCCCAAACATCTATTATATTCAGTCTTCAGTGATCACAGCCATCGCTAGACTTACATTATAGAAGAGATCACGGTCCCTATGGTTAATTTTATTTCAAGTTTTCTTGTTCTAGCCATCCTATTATAATGGCAACACTTCATCACTCTGGAACTTCGGAAAATAGAGAAAAATAAAATATTTTCCAGGCAAGTCCAGTTTTAACATTTGAAGGTTTATTACAATTTGGCCTCATAATGCATCCTTTTATATATAACTGTCAGTTAACAATATAGCTATAGTTAACTTAATAAAGACTTATTACCAAAGAATGTAAAACTGGGACTGGTTATCAGCCAAATGGTGTGTACATACTCGGTTATCTCCACTGAGAATAAAACCTTCTCTGAAGAAGAGAGCCAGCTGTGAAGTTTAATGGTGAGAGCTACTCCCCAGTCCTATGAATAGCCCTAATTACAACAACAAATGGAGATTATTTCTGAGAAATGACTTTCCACTGGTTAGATCTTGCCGTGGTCAGTTTCAAAGCTGCATTTCTCTCAAAGCTCACTAATTGTTTCAAATTGGACCTGTGAACACAGGCTTTGGGGCCTCTATCGGTTTCCCGGCAGGAGTCAAACTGCTTCCACAATGAGCTGATTATAGAGAAAGCTGCAGCTTCAAAAGAGAAGAATTAGCACCCAGCATGTTCTTTCAGAAGAAAATTTAGCTGTTTCCAAAACATCTGATTTTCTTTCCAGCTTTTGCTTATCTAAAGGGAGAAACTAAGTGGCTTTCATTCTGTAAAGGCTTAAATGACATGTTTTATATGATGAAGACATTTGTTTGCTGCAAATCCCTCAGTGGTATTCCATGGCTTTGAGCAGAAGATCAAGTTTCTAAGCATAGTATAGACAATATCTACATAAGTTGGTACCTGCCTACTTCTCTAACACCATCATTTCCGAAGTACATCCAGTGGAATATCGGTCCTGGGTGTCGAAGGGGGGAAATCTATTCTACAGCTGTAGAAATTCAAGACACACTGCAAATTGTAACAGTCATGGGCCACATCCTCCACCCCCACCTTGCAGGGAGGAATGACCCTGAGAAGCCTCCTCGGTCACTCTTTAGTTTTGTTTAACTCTCTCCTTCCCAATTTCATTTTTGCCATAAAAATTCATCTCAATTTATTTTATAAAATTATTTTTTATAATGATCTAAACCTTTTTTTTTTTTTTCCCAGAAAAGATGAAGTGGCCTTGCATTTTCATACCTTCAGGGACATTGAACTTGGTTGTTTCTTGGATTTCTTGCATTAACTCTAAAACATCATCCTATAAGCATTTGGGAAACTGAGGCAGGAAAACTGCTGTGAGTTTCAGGCCAGCCTGAGCTATATAGTGAGTTCAAGATCAGCTTCAATTACAGAAAAGACCCTGTCTCAAAAATTAATTAATTAAATATCATCCTATTAAGTATTACTATCAGTTGCCTTTCAAAATTCAACTACCATCCCCTTCTCGTATAGGCCTGCCCAGTCACCTACTCAGTCTGTGAGATTTCCCACCTCTGCAGTCCTGCACCAACTTAAACATATGCATATCTTCATCACAATGCCTACCAATTGTACTATAATATTTGATTTGCTTGTTTGCTCTCCTATAAAAGATAGATTTAAGATCCTCAAGGGCAAGAAAGACATTTTTCTTTGACCTTTTAATATTAATACTTTTGGGACTGGCACATAACACTCTTTGAATAAATGGTGTTAAGATGTTAAACTGGACTATATTTAGGTACAATACTATTATGAAAAATCTTACCCAAAATGCACTACCCAAAACAGGACTCTATTCAGATATAATACTATTCTGCAAAGGCTTAGATTTTTAAAGTCCACCCCTGACTCTGCCTTAAAAAAAAAAAATCCATGGGCCGGGGAGTTAGCTCAGTGGTTCCGGCGCCTGTCTTGCAAGCGCAAGGGCCCGGGTTCGATTCCCCGGTAACCACATAACAATATTGGGTGTGGAGACTCAACCCGGCAGCAACCAGTACCACATACCACAGTGCCGGGCGTGGTGGCTCACGCCTGTAATCCCAGCAATCGGGAGGCAGAGGCAGGAGGATTGTGATGTGAGTTTGAGGCTGAGCTTGGGGCCAGCCTGAACCACAAAAGCGAGACCCCGTCTCAAAAAACCTAAAAAAAAAAAAAAAAAAATCCAACAAAAAACACTCTTGATTAAAAACCCAGTAGCTCTTACAAGAATGTTTATTTTTAGTATAGCTGTAATTTTTAATTATTACTATCTATTCAAACAATAGTTCGAGGTTGCTACTTTACATTTAAACATTCTTCTGCATACTTACCTATATCTAAGAGTCGATCTTAGAACACACATCTGGTTTTTAATTTCAATTTGTTTTTGTTTTATTTTTTATAGCACTAAGGATTAAACTCCGGGCTTTCCACGGAGTTATACCCGCAAACTGTTTTGTCCCAGCCTAGATCTTTGTGCAGACCCTTTTCCTTGCCACTTCTTAGAGTCTGGATAGCACTTGAAGAATTCTAGCCTGAAGTGGATTGGTAACAGGTTCTTTGTTATAGGTCTCACCTGAGCCGGCCCACAGCCTGCTTTGTATACCCACGCATGACATTAAAATATGAGCTTCTAGACTCTTATATCCACATGTAAGTAGGAAAACAATCATGGAACACTTAAACTTCTCTAGCTTTTGAGCTATCTTCATCTTTGTCACCTAAGAGTTCACTTTCATTTTGCACTCAACTATACTTTTCAATTTTTATAATGGAAGGAATCTTTTTAATGTCTATCTACTATCTTCCTGGAACTATCATTTAAAATATAATTTGAGCCCATTCATTCTTTTATCATTAGTCCAATGCAAGTCATTGTTCTCTTTCATGTACTTTTCTCCTGTAACAGATTCTACTTTATTGATCATCTCACATCCATTCTTTCCCCACCCAATTCATATGCAATACTGCTACCAGAATCTAAAAGGCAAGTCTTATAATTAAAAAGTGCTTGTTAGTTTTAGCTTAAAACCTCCTACTGGCATGTGACCCAGAAATTCTACTCCTAGGTGGAATATGTCCAAGAGAAATGAAAACATATATCCACATAAAAACTTATATAAGAATGTTTATAGTAACATTACTCATAATAGCCAAAAGGTAGAAACATACAACTGTCTATTAACTTATGAATAGACAAAATGGAATAGTTTGGGTACATGAAAAGGAATACATTTCTGATATATGCTGCAACCTGGATGAACCATGAAAGCCTTACACTAAGTGAAAGAAGCCAATCCCGAAAGACCATATATTCATAGAATATACTCTATGGTCTATATTCGTAGACCATAATTCATAGAAAATGTCTAAAAAGGTGAATCTATAAAAACAGAAAAGCAGATCAGCATTTGCTTAGGTTAAAGGGACAATAACAAGAGGGTACAGGATTTCTCTTTGAAGTGATTACAATGTTCTAGAAGTATTTGTGGTACTAGTTATACATATTTATGAATACACTAAAAATCAATAAATTATTAGTTGAAATGAGTTAATTCCTTGGTGTGAGAGTTGTATTGCTATAGAGCTGTTAGAAAAATTCTTCCAGGGCCAGGGATTTTAGCTCAGTGGTTCCAGCGCCTGTCTTGAAAGCACAAGGACCCGGGTTCAATCCCTGGATAACCACATACAATACTGGGTGTGGAGACTCATGCCCAGCAGCAATCAGTACCACATACCACAGTGCTGGACGTGATGGCTCACGCCTGTAATCCCAGCACTTGGGAGGCAGAGGCAGGAGGATTGCTGTGATGTGAGTTTGAGGTTGAGCTCAGGGCCAGCCTGAACTACAAAGCAAGAACCTGTCTCAAAAAAAAAAAAAAAGAAAAATTCTTCCAGTGGCTCATAATGGTGCTTTGCATATAATCCAAAATCCTTATCATTGCTCTATCATTGTAGTATATAACTTTCGCCTTCTCTTCAAGCCACATCTTGGAACATTCAACTTGATTGCAAGTCTCTGCACTTAGTCACAATGCCTTCTATCAGTTTCTCCAAAAACCAAGCATCTTCCCGCCTTAGTGTCTGGACAACTGCCATAATTCTGTTTGGAAATCTCTTCTTTTCATCTGGTACTTATCCTACAGATCTCGGTTTGAACATCACTGCTTTATGAAACCCTTCTTTGAATTCCCAGAAAAAGTAAGTAAATATTCTGTAATACATCATCATAACAGCTCACACCACCTCTTTATGGTACAGATGAAATATTGTTTATCAAAATATTTGGGACCAGAAGTATCTCAGAAACAATATTTTTTTCAGATTTTTGAAATATTTGCATACACGTAATGTGATATCTTAGAGAGGGGACCCAAGTCTAAATATGAAATTCATTTATGTTTCATAGGCCCCTCATACTCCAAAGGAAATTTTATAAAACATTTTTAATAATTTTGTACCTGAAACAAAAGTCTCATATTATTCACTTTTGGTATTATAATAAGATTCAAAAAATGTTGGAATTTGGAGTACTTTGGATTTTCAGAATAGGGATGTTCAACTTATGAATATTACTTGTTTAATTACTGTCTACTATACTAGCCTATATCTTTCTCAAGGGTTCATATCATATTTTTCTGCTTTGCTTATGTATCACTTTGGGCCTATTATTGTACCTGGCGTTTGATAAATATTTTGAAAATAATGAAATCTAATACGTAACAAGTGACTGAATCCAACAGTTGTTTATCCACCCTATTCTTAGATATCCATGTCAGGCCTAAAATGGACTTATCATGACCTGTACTTATTGCATTATGGTTTTTTTTTTTTAACCTACTCCTTTCATTCTTATAACTGCTGCTTTTTTTTTTTTTTTGAGACAGGGTCTCACTTTGTAGTTCAGGCTGGCCCTGAGCTCAGCCTCAAACTCACATCACAGCAATCCTCCTGCCTCTGCCTCCCAAGTGCTGGGATTACAGGCGTGAGCCACCACGCCCAGCACTGTGGTATGTGGTACTGATTGTTGCTGGGCGTGAGTCTCCACACCCAGTAATGTATGTGGTTACTGAGGGATCGAACCCGGGTCCTTGTGCTTGCAAGACAGGCGCCAGAACCACTGAGCTAAATTCCCAGCCCCATAATTGCTGCTTCTTAAGAAAAATATCTCCTATTAATCCTGTGTAGCACATGTCAATTACTTAGTTGATATTTCTGGACTGAATAAAACTTCTAAAACAAGATCAAATGCTATAGGAGGTACTACCTTACTAATTATATTATAAAAGTTCCAGAAGGCAATAACCATCGAAATTTCTATAAATAACAGCTCATGTAACCAGGTACTTAATAAGGCAGTTTGATAGCAAACCTGATTTCCTCATTCTTTCACGGGTTGGGATTTCATTTCATAAAGATTTTTTTAAAGGAGTTTATAGGCTGATGAATAGATTACTTTTATACTTAGTTTCTAAGTTACTCTTAGTTACTAAGAGTAATCATATAACATCTGAATTAGTGACTACATAGTATTCAATATTCAAGATTATTCATTAACATTTCTTTGACTATAAGCAAATAAAAAGAATAAGTGTTGACTCTAAAATCAGTTAGCCCAGAAAACAGGTTTAATTCAACTTTAATGAAAAGGAGAAAAAATAGGGAAATAGAAAAATATATTCCAACTCACTTAATATTTCTCTCCCGTCTCAAAATGTATTTTAGAGCTATCTTCACAATAGATTATCTTAAAAATTAAAGTTTTATATAAGAATTCATAAGTATAAAATAAAGTATAAGATCTCATTTTTCAGGTATTCAAAAGAGTCCAATTGAAATCCAAAGTTTTGTAAGATTTTTACCTCTTTTTCTAGTCATAAAAAGGGATAATTACAGCCTTAGGTTTTACGTTCATCTGAAATTCCCAAATAGAATGTATTCTATTTTTTATACTTTAAGTAGGAAAAAATAGCCTATTCTCCTTTGGTCATATATTTCAAAGGTGTCTTAATCCTGACAGAAAGTTCTTGGATTCTCCCTTAAATATCTCCTACATTACTGTATAAATGCTCTCTTATAATTTCTCTTTGAAGAAACTGCAAAATTGCCAGGCATTAAACTTCTGCTGTATCATCACACATTAATTCCCTTTTCAGATATTCTTCTCAAATTAATTAAAACTATATACTGCCTCATTTCACTGAACCATTTATCATACCATTACTTTGCTTCCAGAGAAGTCATCATGGACTACCCAGAACAAAAGATTTTTCTCTGTGGTGCAGATCCTCCGGCACAAAATGCAAAATAATATCTGACAACTGTCTTTTTCACAAGACAAAGGGAAAAAAAGGTTTGACCATATCCATAGAATAAATACTTCTATTAAATAATCAGAATCATTTAAGAACTGTGCCATCAACCTCCAAGGGGCAAAAAACAGAACCCAAAGTAAAATTAAGATCTATTTCCATACTTTATTTGATGCCAGGGAAAACACTTAATGCCTTTGCTTTACCTCCCACTTTAACGAAGAGCCCACAATTCCAGTAAGTCTAACATACCTCCTCTTCTCCCTGGCCTCCACAGAGGAGTCTGCTGTAGTAGAAGAGGGCACTGTGACAGTTGTGACCCCATTGGCAGTGCTAGGTAGAGGGCGATTAGTGATCACGCAGAGCGGGGTAGTAGAAGAGACACTGTCTGCTGTTTTCTCTGCTGTCGAGTCAGCCTGTGATTTGTAAGGAGTCCTGAAATAAAAAACAAACAAGCAGAAAGAGAATGGTCAGGTACGCATGCAACAAAGCACTGGCACAGAGACAGGACGGTTAGAGATAGGTATGACTAGAATATCTTCTCACTCTCATTATATTTGTTGCCTTGTTAATTCTGAGCTCTTAATTTCAGAATACTGTGACTGCACATTTAGTCTGGCATCCTCTGCCAGAGAATTTATATGAAAAATATTTCTGCTGAGATTAAAAACCAAACAAACAAAAATAAGCTATGGCACAAGGCAAGAATATGATATATGCAAAAGTGCTTTAAATGAGTCTTCGTTACCATCTGGCTTAGACACACACACACACACACACACACACACACACACACACACACACACAGCATCACTACACATGAAAAAGGCACTAAGGTCACTTACGATATTAGTCTCCACCTGTCCCTTAATTCTTGGCAGTGGGAGTATTTCTGGTAGTCCTCAGCCTAGATTTGATGACCATCTTCTCAGATTATCCATTTGAAAAACACTCTACAACCTCAGTATGCTCAGCTGTCTCTCACCTAGTTCAGCAACAGCAGTCTCTTTCCATTCAAATAAATGCCTAATTTCTATATTCATAACTGCATAAGTGAGAAACTGAAACAATAACCAAACAGGATTCTATATATAACCTTAACTGCAGACTTTTCAACAGCAAGCTGTATAATTAAACTCATTTATGTGAAAACAAGATCTTTGTTTCTTAACAAAGAGTAAAGAGCAACCATTGGCTCTCCACCCAAAACGCTATCATTTGTGATGTCACAGCTTGTTGCTGGGGTAACAGAGATCCAAAATTGATACAGTACTCACAGAGATGGGAAAAGCAATGAAAAGCATGTTCAAGAAAAATCTGTTTTTCACCTAACAGTTATCACCAGAAATGTAACTGCATAAGTAACAGTACAGTTACAAGTAACTGCCGCTTGCTTCCAAATAACCACTATTAAAATAAATATAAAGGAAACAATCAGATCCAACTCCAAATACAGTACCTGCTACAAATATGAAATAAGAATGCTTTTAAAGATGGAAATAGCATCCAAACATACATGTTACTTATACAGAGACAAATAACAACACAGAATGAAATTTCATACTCATTTTCTACTCTAAAATTTGAAAGTAAATAATTTTTTTAGACTAGTCTATAGGAAATACTAATAAAATTATCCAGAAAATCATCTAAGCTATAAAAAATTATCCAGGCTGGGCCTGGTGGTGCACAGCTGTAATCCCAGCACATGAGAAGCTGAGGCAGGAGGATCACTGAGCCTGGACTACATAGCAAGATCCTCTCTTAAACAAACAAACAAACAAACACACAGAGCCAGGCATGGAGCATGTGCCTATAATTTCGGTTACACAGAAGGCTAAGCCCAAGAATTTGAGGTCATCCTGGCAACAAAACATGACCTTACCTCAAAAAACAAACATGACCAAAAATTTTTATATTAAAGCCTTACTTGGAAAAGAAATATTTTAGTTTAACAACATGATTCAGTCTCTCTACAATTTCTTAAGCAGTTGAAAGGCCAGAGGTCTGGGGTGTTGTTTTATTTTACAATAGGTTTTCTACTATTATTTTGAAATGTGGCATAATTCCTTTTTACTATGTACTAAAGATCAAACTGAAGGCCTCATACTTGCTAAACAAGTGCTCTACTACTGATCTACTACTTTCCTAGGCTAAAGTGTACTTTGATTTTACAAGCAGACTGTTAGAAGCAGTATATGCTCCAGGGCAGGGGTCAAAAGCTGTACAATGGAGTAGAATAAATGTAGAACCACTTGGAATTAATTTTAAGCCAATTTAACTCTCTAATTTCTTCATCAATAAAATAGGGATAACAGTATATAACATTCAGGATTCTTATGAAAAGTAATGAATGTAAAGCATCTAACATAGGGCCTGGAATAAAATATAAACTCAGTAAAAACAAAATAGTGACAAAATAGGTAAACGCTTGAAGCCTGCCCGTTACTCATCAACAGTGATTTAGTGCTGGTGATTAGGTTTTGGGTCTCAGTTTCCTCAACTGTCAGGTAAAAGTAATACTTCATTGAGGAGCTCCTTCTGACACTCTGAGAAGTACACAAGTGTTTGAAGCTGCTAACTGTCTACCCTACATCTACTGTCCTTTTCTTCTTTACTAACAAAATCCCTGAATTACTGATAGCAACAGTGTTTTACTAAAAATCCACATTTCCAAAGTCTTGCTGAATGCAGGAGGTATTCAAAAGGAGGAATAACAGAAAACTAGCACTCCCGAGAAAATTCTTAGTTCAAGGCATTCTCTTTGCCTGAGCTTCCTTTGCCTGTGCTTTCTGCTTAGAATGCAGCCTTAATGGCTAGAGCAACTGCAGTTATTTTGGACCATGAAATAAAAGCCCTGATATAAAGATTACAGAGCAGCAAGACTACGTAAACATGGATCCTTTAATGAGTTTGGTGCTACTGTAGTCCTGTCTACCTCTGAACTTTAAGTCCAATTGAAAATAAAATTTTTATCTTATGAGAATTTACTATCATGTGCAAGTAACTGAAATTACAATGTAATTTTTATAAAGGACCTAGTTTAATGCCTGTCATACAACAGGATTCAACACATCAAAGCTGTATTTATTTTTACCTACTTTCAGCTCTTAGCAGTTAGTCAAGAACTTTTCGGTGTTTCTGTTTTCATCTATTATGTTGATATGTACCCTGTATGTGCAGCTGAATCACTACGTGGACCCAATAAATTTCTACTAATAATCTGTCACACATCTGCCCCTCCTAAGGAACTGGATTATTATGAGTATAATTAATTTCTACATAATTATACAGTATTATTAATAATAATCCGTCACAAACCTGTCTTTCTTGGACAAATTAATGATCTCTACTGGATTTAGGGAAAGAATCTAGTAGACAGACAAATATCAATCAAGTTCCACCATAAATAGTGCTCTTGCAACAATATTATCATTATAAACTTTTTTTTTCATTTTCTTTGTGTCAGTTGTAGAGACAAGATCCATAAAAGCCATATCCCAAAAGCAAAAAGACCTCTGCCACATGAAAAGGATTTAAAAACCACAGTTAAAACTGTGGTTAAAGTCCTGCTTTACTTTCACAATGGGACTCTGCCCACGCTACCTTCAGATGAACTAGGAACCAAGCAGATCTGCTCCCAGAACAAAGGTGAGACAAAAACAAATCTCCCCCTCCCCACAGTGTTCCCACTTTCATTGCCCAGGAAACCTCAGAAAGCTGTAACAGGCTCTTAGAACATAAGTTAGCTTTCCTTGTGATTTGAGTCTTTATGTCATTTTCCAAAACGACTAAATACAAGAGTTTTCTACTTATAACCAGTAGAAATAATGTAAGTAAAATATACAAGTATTTTTAACATATAATTTTCTGCAACAGGTTTGACCCTTAGTTTTCACAACTGGTAAGGATGTTAGAGAGATAAAAGCAGCAATGCTGAAGTGATCCCTGAACACCAAGTACAATGATACATATTCTATGTTATTTAATAAGTAATTATTGGTTGACTGTTGGAGCCCAAACAAAAGCACCTTCATGAAATCCCGGACATTTTTTATAGGAACTCAAATTTGGTTCTAAAGTGACCAAAGCCTCTTTGGCTCAAATCCCGTATGTGTTCCCAGAGCCATTAATTTTGATGAATGCAACTCAGATGGCTCCAAGAAACCTTACCTGCCAGGTTGTATTGATGCAGTAGTGTTTGCACTGATTGGTGCAGGGCAAGAAGAGGCAGGTTGCCACTGGCTGCCCCGAGAGGTAGATGAACCAATGGTAATGGGTGAGGTAGCAGGAGATGAATTGCGATTGGCTGAAATGTAGGGACTTGTGGGGTCACTACTTCTACCAAATGAAGCACTGCAAAACAGCACACAGTCACTTTCTTCAGGACATGCTGTTTATCCACCATTTCCCAGCACCACCTTCCCACCCAGATTGTGCACTTAAAAGGAATGTAGATCAAAGAGAAGGATGATGCCTGGGAAGTGCAGTGATCTGCTCCAGCTGGAGCTGGGTCACTGGCAGCAAGCAGGCAATCATCCATCACTCTCTGAAGGATGATCTTTTGATTAATCACCCAAAAAAGTGAAGAAGGTGAGATGATATTTAACAAGAGAAATAAGGAAAGTAGAATATATGATAAAGTTGAAGCTAAGAAAGGGAAGTAATAGGAAATAGAATAATTTTACCAGAAAACAACAATTCCCAATAAGCCAAGGCAAAAAAATCATGCAACCCCAAATGTCTACCTGATACAGAAGTAGCACTGCAAAAGTCAAAGTAAGGATAGAGAATTTGGAGAGGTTTCAGAGATTTAATATTAAAAAGTGGAGAAGAGTAAAGACATTCTGTGAAATAATGACCCTATGAACTGTACCACAGTTATTTAGCTTATAGAAAAAATGACTCTTGGAGTACTTAAAGTTTTAAGTCTAAAAGGTAAGTTTTATGGGCAATAAAAGGCAACTTTTCTTTGTTTCAACTAAAGACAGATAAGAACAACCTCAATTACAGCAAAAAATTTAGGTTAGATTTTTCTAAAAATACTTCCTATCACAGTAATGAGATACTTGAGGAATGATCAAAATAAAATTTGAAGTCTTCTCTGGGAAAGAGGTATTTTACAGGACCATTTGAAATGAATTCTATATCTGCCTAAAGATAAGAGATGACATAGAAAACCGAAGATATGCCAGGGTTTGGCAAAGCTGCGGAAAGACAAAGTCCTATTTGTACTTTCTCTTTAAAAAAGATGATAGTGTATAATTTTTCTTCTTGAAAAATCATAGGATAAGATTTTATAAAACCAAGGAGTATCTTAGGGTTACAGAGGACAAGCTGTGAATATCCTAGGTTTGAAATAAACTGTAGATATTTTCTCAAAAAGTGCTGACATAATTAAGAACACTTTCCACCCTAAATGGTGGTATCCCTTCCCTCTTCTCTCCACCATAACTTTACCAAACTACATCTATTGAACCAAATGCCACTCAACTCCTCTGCTGACAGTTTGGGTCATGGAAATCAACTATTTCACCACAAAATAACTCTATGCCTAGAAATTACTGGCAGCTTTCCCTTTCCTAGATCTAGAACACTGTTTTCTTGTCATGGATTCCACTGTAAGGAATAGTAATATATTTAGGTAAACCAAATCTTTTGTCCTTAAGACAAACAGCTGACAGCCTCACAAAGCCAAAAGCACCTGGTCTGTAGAATGAAGAGCTAGTAAGATCACTAAACTATACTTGTCTACTTTCAAAGTTGAACATATTCTTATAGGATATACTTGCAGAACCGAAGAACATGAAAGGACAACACTACTTGTTTCTTTATTTTCCATGTGCAAAATTTAACTATTTGACAAGAGTCTTCTTGTCAAGTGGAAATAAGTTTTGATGCTAAACCACTAATCTCCAGCCAAATCCTGCTTCCAAGGGAGCCAACCAGTCATCTAGAAAACCTAATGACAGAGGAGGCAGATTTGAAGGGGTTAAGTAGAAGTGAAGAAAGAGTCGAAAATAAGCAGTGAAAAACAGATTCTTCCACATCAACAGCAAAGTCCAAACTAAAACATTAAGTGCATCTTGTAGCTTAATGGTTCTGGCAAAGGTGCTTTGCTTGCTGGGCAGTACATGGCAAAGAAAATAAATGCAGAAAAGGGAATACAGATGAGAAATGAAGGAAACCCATGTACCTTCTCTGCATCAAACTTGCGAGTTTCACATCTTGATGGATCTGAGGGCCATTAAAGTCATAGAAAAAGAACATCTCAAGTCCCTAAATAGGCTTCAATATGAAATGTATTTAATGCAACAGAAAACTGTCCCCATTTCCCACCCCTCGCCACCCTGTAGTGTCCCTCCCTTCCTCCCACAAAACTGCAACTTGAGATGGGACTACTCTAGTTTTAGTAAAAGAACAGCTGGCTACTGGGATAAGGGTGTTTTAAATTCAGTCTTGGCCAGAGATTACTACAAGTCACTTCTGACTGAAGATTTTAATAGGACTGAAAGGATGGAGTATAAAGTCAAGTCTGTTGTGAGAATTTGGAATTAGATTATTTTAATTCAGTTATTAAAAGAACAAAGTAAGTATAATTTTAAATAGTCAAGATGTTAATTCCAAGAAATCTAAAAGCAATTCATTTGCCGAGTCATTTTTGTGGTGCTAATTAGATATTTAAAGGCATGCAATTATTACCCAGATTCCCAAGGCCTGAGTGAAGGAAAACGATCTCCCACCCCTCTGCCCTTGGTACCTTTTCAAGTAGGTTGACACATAGGTGGAAGGAGCAACTGTCTGCGGGGTTTCACTTCCCTTTGTTTCATCCCTCCACAGCTGCCGAGTGTAGGAGCCACTCCTTACCAGATTCACAGCTGATTCTCTGTATAGCATGAGGAAAAACAAACAAAGCTCTAATTTCCACTACTCATTTTTTTCACAATATAATATAAGCAGAAAGAGAAGAGCCAACAGCAAATTATAACGTGGTTAAAGATACAGATGTATCTTATGAGTGACTGTATATCCCGTACACATATTTTTTGTAAGGATAGAGGATAAGTATTATTCTTCTCTCAACCTGAAAGCCAACTAATTTCTCATATCAAAGCCTTCATCCTTCTGTAAGGAGAAGTCAATTTTGTTTTCTGTTTAAAAAGCACCTCCCTAGTAGTAGGTTGTTCCCAGGCAGGGAAAGAGTTGATAAGCGTGATGCAGAAGGCTGTCACCATGAAAACAGGTTACTACAGAAGAGGAAAAGAAAGGAGGACTTGCTTGGAGCCTCTTTAGCATTATACATGCTAAGGCATCCAGGAAGGGGCAGTAAAAGAATTTCTGATCCTTGATAACTCAAAGAAAGTTATAGGTCTCCAGAATTGTCTTCAAATTTTAACATGCATCTGAATCACCTAGGAAATTCTGTTGAAATGCAGCCTCTGATTCAGCAGCTCTAAGAATGGACCTGAGGCACTGTGGTTCTAACATGCTCCCAGTTAGTTGCTGGCAAAATGGCAGGCTGGCAGAACAAAATCCAGAACAAAGGTTCTAGATCAGGTAGCCCCCTGAGATACAGCAATACTTCACAATCTCTATATTCACTTAAATAAGGAAGCTTTAAGTTTTATCTACTTACAAATTAGAGTTGATCACTTCAAAGTACACAGTATTTTCACATTTCTTATATGGTAGATAGTGAGCTAGACACTAGAGGTTCTTGAGAAACCAGACAGACATGGACCCTTTGTTTACAGAACCTGCTGTGGACTAAAACTAACCCACACTTGGAAAGGTCAGGGAAGACATGCCGAGGCCATGATCTCTAAGCTATGTCAGAATCTGAAGGATGAAAAATTAGCAAGCAAGACAGTCAGGGCTTAGAAAATGGGACAGAACATTCATAATGTGCTAAGGACACCCAGAGAAAACAGACAGAGAGGGAATGACCAGCCGATCACTATGCCAGAAGAGCTGCAGGGAAGCATCTTTTAGTTTGTATCAGATTACCTGTTTTCCTTTTCTTCGGTGTCACTTGTGTTATTGAGCCTCCGTGGTGCTAGAGAACTAATATAGCTTTTATTTTCTCTTTCCTATAAAATAAAAATAAGTAGAACATATATCATTTTGGGTAAAAAAGGAATTATTATGCTCACAGTAATATTTATCCGGATTCAACATAAACCCATTTGAGTGGTATGACAAAAATATACTTTCAAAAATTTATTCCTAATTCTCGTCCATTAAACTCCCTATGTAGAGAAATAGTTCTCATGGGGAAAGTTAGATGATCCAAACAATAAAGAAGTACACAAATTATACAAGATAGCAGCCCTGTCAAGAAAGAAGAGGAACCTCTGAAAAGCTAGAGGGGCTCTACTCTAATGTTCTTGATGAAATAAGCCAGATTTAGTCTCCAGCATCTTTTCTGGAAATGCAGCTTCATTTGAGACATGCATAATAAATATGCTACGGAGTTAATCTAACCAATACACCTCACTTCTCAAGTAGTCTTGAGAAATGCCAGATAGAGCAAGATCCTGATGAATGCAATCATTATGAACTGTAAACACATACTAATAAAAATTCTTTGAAAAGACAGAGAAAAAGGCCAGGGATTTAGCTCAGTGGTTCCACTGCCTGTCTTACAAGTGCAAGAGCCCAGGTTGATCCGCAGTAACCACATACAATAATGTTGGGCGTGGAGACTCACACCCACCAGCAATCAGAACCACATACCACAGTGCTGGGTAAGGTGGCTCACACCTGTAATCCCAGCACTTGGGAGGCAGAGGCAGGAGGATTGTTGTTAGTTCAAGGCTGAGCTCAGGGCCAGCCTGAACTATAAAAGCAAGACCCTGTTTAAAAAAAAAAAAAAAAAAAAAAGAGAGCAAGAGGCCTATGATTACAAGGAAGACCAGACCCGGAAAAGGGCACCTACAAAATTTGAAACCAAATTCATCTTAAATGAACACACAGCTGAGTCATTTGTGATTGTACTTATATGAAAAAGAAAAATACAAGTTTAAAATATTTAAATGCTAATATACATGAGTTTCATTAAGATTCAAAGCCTAACTATGTAACTTTGCTTCTAAAGATTAAAGTGTAAATTTCTGTGATTGGTTAAAAAAAATATTGGGCCATATCTAACTTTTTCATATCCACTGTCTTGCTTTATGTCAGAGGTTAAATACAACTAAACACAAAGTAAACCAAAAGAAAATCATATTTGAAGATTTTTTTTTTTCTGTTTTGGTCAAGCAAATAGCTACTTGATTAAGTTATCAATGTGCCTGTATCTCTTTAAAGTCTTTGTACTTCCACAATAAGTTATCAATGTGCCTGTATCTCTTTAAAGTCTTTGTACTTCCACAATAAGCTTCCACAGTTCCAAAACTGAATTTCCATTAATGTTATATTTTATATCTAGATCTCCCCCAAGGCCTCTTGTGCTTTGAAGTAATTCAATAAAACTGCTTTGGCATTTTCCCACACCCCACTCAAACTGCACCTTATCTTTGTTGTCCAGCAGAGCAGAGATCCGAGGGCTTGAAGAGGAGCGGTAGATGGATGAGCTTCGGTCCCTTAAAGGATCCCTGGAATTGGCCACTTCACTCAGCATGTTGTGGCTACCAGTTTTTCGGAGTCCCAATCTCCATGAAGCAGGAGATTCATCTTTGGCCTCTTCTGGCTTGTTAAAAAGACTGGAGAACTAGGAGCAAAGAGGCAGTGAAGAGAAAAAAAGAAAATCCCTAATGATTCATTCTGTTTCAGCCTAATTGTCTTTTTCCACACTTAAGCAGCTTTAGTGAGGCAATGTAAAAGGCAGTACCAAAAGAACAAACCACGGTGGGCTTTCTGCCAGTATACCTCCTCACCTGGCAGGCTCTAATCACCCCTCGAGGCTCTGTTTCTCTCTAAGTCAGAAATAGCATCTGATTCTTTTCACAGTACTCCTGCCTTACAGACTTGCTCTGAGAAATAAAATGCTATTTGCTCTCCTTATTCAATTAGTACTGACCTGGAGCACCAGAAAGCTGTGTTCTGGAGGGATATCTTCTCCTGGCTTATTGGGTAACTGGAAATAAGATACTTTGTGTCTCTAGGTCTCAAAATGCTGTAAATTGGTAATAATGAGCTTAACTCCTCCCTAGAATATGTGGAATCTGAGAAAACAAGATAAGCTAATATATAAATATGTTTGAAGGTACTACATGGGATAAGGTGATTTAAGTTAACGCTAATAAAAAATACTAGTGTCTACTCTACACAGATTGTAATTGCTACTCTCAAGAAAAATTTTATTTGATGTTGGACAGCAGTTCTAAGAACTTTAGATCTGATTGAGCACAAAACTTAAGAAAAAAAAATTTAGAAGTCAAGGTCTTTTCTTATTATGCCTAGAAAGAACACCTTCCAAAAAGATGAACAACATGTCATCACGGTCAATTTATTAAAAACAAAAAAGGATAATATCAGAAAAGAAAGCGTCAGGGCAGTGGGAGGACACTTGCCTAGCATGTGCAAGGCCCTGGGTTAAATCCTCAGCAGGGTGGCGGTGGGATGGGGAGGCCAGGTAGCTAGGTGGTCAGCTAGCTTGCTTTGTGGAAAGTTTACATTGTCACTAATTATAAACTAGAGAAACATCATAAACTAGCATTAGCCCAAGGACCACTCTGAGATATAACTGATTTTTGAAATGCCAATCAGCAAACAGCCCCTTCATGGGGTGTGGGAATCTCTGCAGCAAGGGTTCAGTTCTCCAATACCAGCCATCTCCCCTGCCTGACACAGTAAAAATGCTATGAACTGTTAAATCACTGTCTCCATCTCACAGACTTTTCTTCTCAAGAAGCATCAAAATACAGACATTTATGTGCTCCTTTCCTTTTACAAGATACCTGATTCCAAAAGGAATCGTTTTTTCTCTTTCAGTGTTATTCTGGCAAAGTCGAATAGTTATTGTGTGCATGTTTGTATTTTTTTAATAGGAAATGTGGTCATATCTGGAAGTAATGGCAGTCAGGATATGAGTCTGAGAAAATGACTAGATATCAAAGAAGGACTGTGTTCCACTCAAAATTTGCTCAATGATTTACCTCAATGCTTCTAGGAACAAACAAGTAACCATGTCTTGGTCCCTCATTTCCACAAGCGTACCTATTAGGTTATCTTTCCAATTCATAAGGAACTTAGAAGATCAAGTTAATATCTCTAAAATTTAACATCTCTAAAATCAGAGCACTTTTCAATAACTTTATTTCAAAGAATTTGGATCTCTTTTTAACCTCAAAACTGATTTTAGAGTTTAAGAAGATAGTTTGAGAAAATATTACAATTTGACTTTGTCTCACTGACCTGTAGGTTGTCAGAGGCCTGCATACAGCTAAAACAGGAAGTGTCTCCGGTATTTCAACAAGTTCTTTCTATTTCTGCCCTTTACCCATCAAAGTATAAAGACTATACCAATGATAGTAAAGATTTAGAAAGCAGTTGAAAGAGGAGAATAGTCATCAAAACAATTAAATCTGGATTCTGTATCTATTCTTAGACCAGTCTTAACTTTACACATAATTATCTTTACTTCAGAAATGAAGAAAGCATGGGCCAGGGAGTTAGCTCAGTTAGCTCGGCGCCTGTCTTGCAAGCGCAAGGGCCTGGGTTCGATTCCCCGGTGACCACATACCATACTGGGCGTGAAGATTCATGCCCAGCAGCAACCAGTACCATATACCACAGTGCTGGACATGGTGGCTCATGCCTGTAATCCCAGCACTCGGGAGGCAGAGGCAGGAGGATTGCTGGGATGTGAGTTTGAGGCTGAGCTCTGGGCCAGCCTGAACTACAAAGTGAGACCCTGTCTCAAAAAACCTTAAAAAAAAAAAAGAAAAGAAATGAAGAAAACAAACAACTGACAATCTTTTTTTGGTCTCAAACTACACTTTCCTATGTGGTCTTAATACATCAAATACACAAATGATTTGGTGATCGTTTTATAAGGTCTGATGAGGCAATATGGACTGAATGTGCTCCTCCAAAATTCAGATGTTAAAGCTCTCATGTTCAGTGTGATAATTTGGAGAAGGAGTCTATGAAGAACTAGGTGACAAAGGTTAAATGAGTCAATAGAGTGGGGCACTAATCCAACAAGTCTGGTACCCTTTAAGAAGAGAAAGAGGCATCTGCCTCTATGACTGCAGGCTGTGGCAAGAAGGCACCCTCTTTGAGCCAGGAAAAGAACCCTCACGAAGAACTGAACCCACCAGTACTTAAGATTGTGACCAGCCTCTAAAACTGAATTAACAATACATAGTATTTGTTACAGAACAAACTAAGACAGGCAAGAATATATCTTTATTATTTTATAAGAAGATATCATTTGCAAGAAGATACTTAAGTGTATAACTGCATTAAAAAGTAATACAATACCCAAATTAATTTCAGAGTACTCACTCTCCTAACAGAAGAGGCAGAGAAGGTATTCTGAGCTGGTGATGGTATCTGCTCCGTGATACTACTCTTGCTTTCAGGACTGGAATGATTGACAGTGGCTTCAGGCTTTTTATCTGTTAAGACAAGAGAAACAATAAATACAAGTATGAAAAACTTACTTTTGTGTATTGTATCTTTTACAACTAAAAGAAAAGGTTTTCCCATTATCAAAGCAGATTATCAAAGTCACGTAATACCTTAACTCAAACTGGAATGAACTTAGAAATTGTGGGCAGGATAAAACAAACTCAATGATTTTCCCACGTTGGTAGGCCCCAAAACTAACTGTCAGATTAAAACAGAAAACTGTCTCTCCATTATCAGTTATGCTACATATAAAAGTCATTAGTAACTACTTATGTACAATCAATCCATTCTGTATTTTGGGAGAGTTGGACAAGAATGGAAGGAAAAAAATATAAGGTAGACCTTGCTTTCATGATAATTAAAATTAAGAGAAAGAGATAAGAATATTATAATAATAGCAATAAGGTGATAATATTTAATTCAGGTATTAAACTGGTTGGTTCAGGTCAATAAGTGCTATAAGATTTAAAAAAGAAGGCAGATTCTCTTAGGTAGGAAACAATAAGGAAATCTGCCACACAGTCAGTTTTCCGGAAAGTGGAACTCCTGAGGGAGCTGAAGAAAATACTGACTGGCAGGTTAGGAGGAAGAAAGAACATGAATAATGGCTCAGAAATAAAAATACACACATCTGTTGGTCAATGATGGGGTCAGCATAATCCACATGAGAATTCTCAGGGGTACAACAGGAAATAAAGGTAGTAATCAAACCAATGTCATGTGACATCAATAGGAGTAGTCCAACTCAGTAAGGTTACCAATCCAAAAGCTGTCTATTTGCTTCTCACTGCAAACTAAATAACTAGCACAATGCCTGCACCTAGTGGGTACTAGTTCTAGTCTGTGCATTCTGCAAACAGAGCCCCAGAGTTATCATGAAGTATGTGACAAAATTTTTTTTTTTTGAGACAAGGTCTTACTTTTGTAGTTCAGGTTGGCCCTGAATTCAAACAAGCTTCAAACTCACAGCAATCCTCCTGACTCTTCCTCCCAAGTGCTGGGATTAAAGGTGTGACCTACCATACCAGGCACTGTTGTGTGTGGTACTGATTGCTGATGGGCATGTGCCACCCTGCCCAGCATTGTGGTATGTGGTTACCAGGGATCAAACTTGGGATTTTGAGCTTGCAAGGCAGATGCCAGAACTACTGAGCTAAATCACTGGCCCAGTATATGACAATTTTAAGCCACATCCTGGTATGCTGGGTAAGGTACTCAGCATATTTGAAGGTCTATTTTCTCACATATTAACTAGAGGTTCTTTTTTCTTTTCTTCTTCTTCTTTTTTTTTTTTTTCAGTACTAGAGATCCAACTCATGACACTGTACTTGCAAGGTAGGTGCAATATCACTGAGCTAAATCACCAGCCTTTAATCAGATATTCTGATTCTTGTTTTATGAGAATCATTACAAAGATAAGAGAAAATGTTTCTAAATTTGCATAGCTCATTGGTTACAGCAAGTTCCTTGTGTTATTATTGTTATTATTTTTGTAGTTATTGTGGATATTCAAAGTATTCTTGAAATATATTAGAATATCTGTAGCCTCAAGAAATCCAGCTTACTACCCAAATATGGTAGATTATTACAATAACAGTTACCAGGAAATCATGCCTCCTTGAATCTATACCATTGGGAAGTGTCTTTTCATAATGACTCTGGGCTTGCCTGGGTGATTTCTATGGCCACCAAAACATTAGCACATGTGATACAATTATAAGCTCAGAAAACACTTGTACACTGAGATTTGCCTTCTCTGACTGCTCCTGGAATCCAGCTGCCACATGAACTAAGGGCTAGCCTGCTTGATGACAGGAGACACAGGGCTCACTTGCCTTAAACACCCTAGCCAACCACCAGACGGCAAGTAATGCCACCCAGTTCCAACCATCTCTTCAACTGATTTACCAAGCAACTGACCATTCAAGCATAAATGAACCCAGTGTTCCATAAGGAAGAAATACAAGCCATCAAGCGGAGGCCTTCTCAAATTGCCAATCTAAACAATCAGGTGCACATAAAGAATAAGTAAAGCTAATAAGTTTGGAGATGGTTTATAACATAGCAATAAATAACTGACACACTAAATATATGTCAAATAAAAAGATAAAATAAACTAATCAAAATGCTTACAGTAGCCTCAAAATATAATTCATATTCTTAATTATAAAATTTATATATAAGAAAATATGAAAAATATCCATTTTGTGAGGTTGTATCTGTGAATCTTTAAAAATGAAATAAATAATCCAATAAATATTGGTCCAGTACATACATATGTGACAGGCAATATCTGGGAGGTTTATGTATGACCCACTTTCTTGTACTTTTCCAGTTTATTTACTGGGCACATACTGGAGAGTGGCCCTGTGCTGGGACTACAGACACACAGAATGATGAATAAGACACAGAGTTCGTTCATATGCTTCCACAACTTGCCAGTGTGAAGAAAACAGAGTACTGAGAAAAGAGAGAAATTATCCAAATACTAAGCAGCAGGTAAAAATATAAAACAGTTTCAAACAAATAGCTACAGGGACCAGAGGTGGGAAAAAAAACCTCCATGTATCTATATGGTGAGGCTTCCTAAGAGAAGCTGACTTGAGCTGGGCTTTGGGCATGAATAAAGTTTTGGTTGGCAGAGAACTACAGAAATGAATAGGGAAGCTTACTGAAGCCATCTGGCTTCTGCCCACAGCAGGCTACTGAAACTGCTCTCTAGGATTACGAGTAACTTCCTAATTGCTGAGTCATCCTTGAGCTCTCCCTTCTGCCCTGGATTTTCTGAGACAGAAATGTATATCCTAGTTTTTCTCAAGCTCCATGATCATATCGTTTACCTCTTTGCCAGTTTACTTCACTGCCTAAACACTGTGTGTCCAAGATTCTTTCTCATTTTTCTTTTCTGTCATCTTTCCCTTGATAATCTCACCCTTCTCCAAAGTTTTACCTTCTTCTTATTGCCCACATAATCTCTACTATTCTGAGGAGTCCCAGATCAAGGTCAAGATCTCAGGCGTGTCCCAGGCTAGCTATGAAACCTAACTTACCTACTTCTTATTGTCAATTTCCTATTATAAAGGGGTGATGCTGATAAATACCCCAGAGTGTGGGTATGAGGGTTAAATAAAAATGTTTAAGTGCATTGCAAAATGAGAAGCACTGTACAGATATAAAGTTTTACTACAAATCCCTGAACTAGATATAATCTTTTTTGTTTGTGATACCATTGACGGCATTTATCTTTTTTATATACATATATTTTTACACACACAGATGCCTTTCTATTCCTCTGTTTGATATATTCAACAGCAAAAAATTTAATGAATGTGAATATTTGTCATGTGCTAGTTATTGTGCTGAGATCTGAGAAGTGTAATAATAAACCCAGCGTTCCAGACAAATGAGCCTCACATTGAGACACGAAGTGGGGCAGTTTTCTCCCATGGTTGACAGAAACTATGTTAGCAAAGTCAGAGCTTCTCAGAAGCTGGGGCTCAAGCAACAAAGTGGGTTAGTTAAGTATGTTCGTTATGGGTAGGCCAGCTATGGCAGAATTCAAAGAAAACTACAAGACTCCATGATAAACTTAATGTGCAACCCTTCTCCTCTAACGTGGTCTTGTTACTATCATATATCTGAAAGGATAATTTGACAGCAAGTGTAAGGCATGTCTGCTTAAATCCTAAGTTTACCATCACTTTCCATTCATCCATGAGAACCATTCTGCTACAGTTGAAAATCTATTTAGTAATGTGGTATATGCTTCTTAGTGTTCATCTGACTTGTATGTCAAAACCTATGGGCTATTTTACAGCTTGTTGGTCTGACTACATTCACTGTTAGGGTTTCTGTCTTGTCAAACAGTAAACTTAAGAAGCTCCATAAGAGACACATATCTGTGGATTCCACTAACCACGGACTGAAAGTATTTGGAAAAAAATTGCATGAGTACAGAATGTATATAGATATTTTTACTTTTCATTATTACTTAATAAATTTAACAGCTATTTACACACTATTTACATTGTTTTAGTTATTACGAATAACCTAGACATGATTTAAATTATATAGGAGCACATGCATAGGTTATATGCAAATACCATGCCATTTTTCTAAGAGACTTGAGATCTAAGGATTTTAGTGTCTGTGGGGTCCTGAAACTAATTTGGGTGGATAGAAAGGAACAACTGTATAGGCTATTGATAAGAGTATTAAAGGTTAGTGTGACTCCAGAATTGAAGGAATTTTACATAAGGAGTAGGTGAGCAAAAGGAGTGGGGGAAAAAAAGACAAAGAGGAAAAAAAGATTTTAGGACCCTTTTTTAGGAAACCAAATTAACCCAAGAACTCAATTCCAGTTTTCACTGGTTTGTTACAAGTTTTTGCCCCAAACTAACTATACATGATCTCTGCCTCTCCGTATTCTGATTTTTTTGGAATCTAGTCTGTATGCCATCTATAGTCCAAGTTAGGATATCTGATTCCCTCACACAAGAATTCTCAGTGTACTTTATCATTTAGCTACCCAGGAACTTGTGGATATATTCTAACATAGTTCACAGCTTTTATAGCCAAGCTGTCAGGAGCAATTTAAAACCTTATCCTTGAAAACTGAACTTTGAGCTCTTTCACGAGCCCTGTAAGGCCAGGTTAGCTCTCCAATAAGCAGTGAAAATGGGGGAATCTTTGCTGCAAATATCTTCACATTACCTGCCTCCTTCTCAGTTTCTGACTCAGAAGCTTCATCTTCACCTTCCTCTTCCTCTGAACTAGAACTACTGGATTCTTTGTTTTCTTCTTCCATTTCTTG
>PVIR01013544.1:0-40588 GCA_004026965.1 Petromus typicus
CCTCATAAGTGAAATAAATAGGGCACAGATAGGTACATATCACATCTTTTCTCTGGTATGAGAAAATAAAGATGTAAATGAGTCCTAGCATTGTATGTTATATATTGTGAAATAGAAAATGCTCAATGTAAAATAGGGTGAAGGGGGAAAATGTTGAGATTGTAACAAAAAAGTAAGGAAACAAATTTTATGTATATGAGTGGGTGGTAGGGTGGGTAGGGCTATGGGAAAGAAGGAGAATTAAGTTGTGTCTTATACTGGTACAAATCCCCATTATGGAGTGAAATCATGATGTGTATATTCAATGTACCAATAAAGATAAAAAAAAAAAAGACAGTTGCTTCAGGTCAAGAATGAAGAACATCAAGAGCCTAAGGTTAATTCAGTCATCTGTTTTCCAACTTCCTCAACATTAGGTTTCCACTTGGTGCTAAGACCACACTAGGTGCTTGGGTTTCTATGGTGGTGAATATGACAGAGTAGGGGAGGTGTAGTAACAACTGCCCTGGCTGAGGGAAGGAAAAGATGAAAGTCTAGAGCTAGGAAAGAGGATTTGACTTCTTAGGGATGAGACTTTCTGAACCAGGTGAACACTGAACTCTCAGTTTTAAAGCATAAGGAAGCTGTGAGGAAAGTATGATCTTCCCTGCTAAGGGGAGGTTTTCTTGGAGGAGGAAAGAAGATAAACCATCTCCTTAGATGGAGGAATAATATGGGGCACAGAGGCAACATCTGTCTCTCAGAAGTGTGTTGTGCTTGGCTATTTACTACCTATGCATAAAACCACCATTGACAGATCTATAAAATCCAGGTTCATTAAATTAACTATCTAGTTCAGTCACTAAGATGAGGAACTCTACTTGGGTTCAGTAGGGCAGTAGATCTCGATTACCAAACAGGCTGCTCTTTGCTGAAGACATATTGATTGCCATTATGAAGTTTTAATAAATATATTTTTAAGCACATGTTCTTTAACAGGGGCAATGACATTATCCGGCATAAGAGGAAACCTTTTCCGAGGCAGGTAAAGTATTACCCTGACAAGTGTAGAATCATTTCCCACAGGACATTTCTAGGCTTGTCCTAAATGTTTCCTTCTTAAATGTGGTTTCTTTCCTTGCCCCTGGGAATGTGAACCAGATGATGAGCGTACATCGCCATGGGGAATTTTATTTTGATGACTGTCTGAATTTGTCTCTCAGTCTTGACTCTATTATAGGCCATTGCAGACCATTTTTGGAAATTTCTACAGAGCTTTAAATCTCAAGAAAATAATTGAGCACAGGGAAACAAAATCTAAGAAGTTTAGCATTTTAATAATAAACTCTGTGTTTTACAAAAAACGTCAGTCTATCAATCACAAGATTAGCCCTGAAATAACATGAGAAAGACTAGAACTGACAGTCATAATCAGAACTAGTTCTCCAATTACATTAGGATAATCGTTGTCTGGGTCCATTTGTGTGTGTGTGTAAGATTATTTGATTTCCCACACTAAGAGGTCTTTTATTACCAACCATCAACACCTTAACCGCAGTCCTAAATGTGAAGAAAAGCCACTTAATACAGCTTTCTGACTTTATTTCATGGTGTCAGAAAAGCCATTGTGAGAGCTGCGGAGTGTGGCAGAGAGACACTGGGAAGGGGACACTGAATGTACAGAGCCCTGGAAAGACAGTGGGCAGGTAAGGGGCAGAGGATGATTTAGGAGGCTGATGCACTAAGCAACTTAATAGGAAGGGGAGAGGTGGGGCCGAGATGGGGATCAGGGGATGGCAAGGAAGAAAACAATGTGTCTGGATCTCTGTCCCTGAGGACCATTCAGAGCTGAGGGGCTGCCCTTGCCAGTGGCTGTCTGACCAGTTCATCCCTTCCTTTCCTCCTATTCCCATCTCCCAACATGGAATGCTAAATGTAACTGTTTGCATCCATCCTACTGATGCAGAAATGTAACTACCAATGGCTCGTACATTCTTTTAAGAAACAAACATTACTGTGTGTATTGAAAGTATACAATGCAATGTCGTAAGAGCAGGCATAGGAGCACAGTGGCTGTCATGGAACAAATTAACCAGCCAACATCTCCCCTGCTCTCCCATCTCCCAACCCCAGAGCAAGTACAGCTCTAATATTCTCCTAGAGTAAGTACTTCTCCTAGAATAAAAATGCTGAATGGAACACAGGACCATTAACTAGCCCTCACTCTGAACATGCTCATCCTAAATATTTTATATTCAACACTTTGTATCAAGTGATCCATATCTTCTCATTTCTTCCCTCACACATTCTCTCATACATTTGATTTTTTTTAAAAGGTACCACGTATAAGCAAAATCATGAAATATTTTTCTTTCTGTGTGTAGGTTATTTCACTTACCATAACATCATGTACCTGTGTTGTAGTAATGACTATCTCCTTTCCACAAGGCTAGATAATATTGTGATAATAAATAAAAACTATAAGTATTCTACTTCTGTATATTATGTATGGCATTCACATGCGTCACAGCCTCTTTACCCTCTCCTGCTTCTCCAGATACCTAGATTAGTGTACATCCTGGCTATCATGAAGAATGCTGTCATGAGCGCAGAACACAGATGTCTTCACCAGGTGGTGGCTTCATCTGCTTTGGATTTATACTCAGAAGAGACTTTGCTGGGTCGTATGGTAGCTCTATTTTTAATTTCTCTAGTAACCTCCTTACTGCTTTCCATAGGCTTGTGAATTCTATAAAACACCTGAGGTATCTTGACAGAAAATTATTTTCTCACATTAAATTCTCAGAACACATACAGAAGGACTATTTTTTAAGGCAGTCACTTTGAAATCATATGAACTTGTGCCAGTGATGCCCTTGCCATGGTCCGAGACTTTTTTTTATTCTATCATTGAGTGTTTCATACTTAGGTTTGAAACTTCAAATACAGCCCCAATCTTTTGTAGTCATTCTGTTCAGGTCCAAACAGGTATCACCCAGCTGAACATTTAGCTCACTCATCAGATTTGGCTCTCAGTGACACTTCATTGCTTCCCAAAAGTGGCCCCACTCTAAAGGAAGGAGGATGTGTTACCTCTGACTGTATGTCAAAGAGTAAAGTGGCATGTTTAGTTCCCCATCAGGTGTCCAAAAGTTACACACAGCAAACACAATAGCCAGTATTGGTTTTTGTAGTTTAGACGTTAAGGGTGGGTAACTCATTTACCTGTTTGTAATGTAACTTCTGAGGCCCAGTAGTGAGGAACACTGACATTCACAACCATTCTATCTCAGGAAGTCTCTGAAATGGACCCTTACACAGGACGCAGACAATTAGGACATGGGAGAGTTAAGCATAAATGAAAAGGAAGCAGAGGGACTCAGAAAAGTGGTGGTTGGGTAAAGAAGATGAAGGAGGAGAACACAACTTTCACTGTCCTCCTAGGTATTCTCTCACTGCATTTTTGTGACTCTCATACAACAGACATTTTTGGACAGTCTTATTCCAGATGTTCTAGTTGCCTGAAAGTTCATCAACAAAACCAATATAGAGCCTCTGCTGATATATTCTATGTTAGAGATCTCAGGCAAGCAATAATCAATAATACAATAAGTAAAACAATTACAGCATATGGCCTACTGGGTACTACAAAGGGCAGTAGCAAAAAAATTAAGCAGTCATTAAGTTGACTGGAGCTGGAAAGCACAGCAGTTTTAAATATTATTTTTCAGAATAGACTTCAAGGTGACAGTTAAGCAAAATCTGAAGTAGGCAAGGCAGTTGGCTGTGCAAATACCTGATAAAAGAATCTTCTAGAATAGCTCTCAGGAATGCTCTTAGGTCAGAGTATGCCTGTGGTTTCCACATACCAGCAAAGCTCTGGGTGTGGCTTGAGCAAAGTTATGGATCAAATAGAAACTGGTAGAACTCAGAGAGGTGGGTTAGTAGGATCTCAGTATTTCCTCTATGTGAACTACAAAGCCATTGGAGAATTCTGAGGAGAGGAGTAATGTGTTTTGCCTTACATCTTATAGGATGCTGTATCGACAGTATATTTCGGAGAAGAAAAGTTGAGTTAAGGGAAGCTTTTAAAAGCACTGCAATGGTGTAAGGCAGGGTACTAGGGTACTAGGGTACTAGGGTACTAGGCTCAGACTTGTGCTTCAAGCATACTGATTCTCAAGCCCTCACTTGTAACAGCTTCCTGTATCTTCCCACCCTGATTTCCCCAAGGTTCTCTCTCCTATCAGGTCCAGTTCTGGCAGGAATTCCACAAAAAGTGCTAGGGCGGATCAAACCATCCCTGCTTTTTATGTGTCTCAGGCCTGATGAGATCTGCTGAAGTGCCAGATGTGGATGCCTCCAACTCAGGCATCTGCTCAGTCCCTTATTTCTAAGTGGCCCATATGACTTTTCATCTGGGCTCTACCAGATTTCGTTTCCTCCTCTCCACCTTACAATTTCACCAAGAAAATGGTGCAGGCAGATGCCAAGAGCAAGAAATGCAATTTAAAGAAACTTGGGCTGTAAGGTCTCTCCCACTACTGGTGGCCATAGTTACTGCATTTGGGAAAAGTGAAAGATTATTTCTTTCCTTGTGTTACATGTAATATCATGCATTTATTCTGCACATAAAACTTCTAAAGAGTGACCCCATCCTTTTTTTATAGGACCTTTGTAACATCCCTGAGAAGTAGGTTGCACAGATGGAGTTGCTAGAGGTTTTTATTTTCTTCTCCCAACTTATAAAATTGGAAATGCAAGATCAGAAGGATGAGATAAATGGTGCTACACCATACAGCTGACACATGGTGGAGTCAGGACACAACTCCAAGTTATATCTCTCCTGGTCCTCGGTGCTGTCCAAACACAGAACAACTCTGGGTTACAATAGACAGCAGCTTTTGTAGACTTCTGTTCCTACTGAAGGGCTGAAAATATTTTATCTAGCATCTGACTTCCAGACCTTACTGCTCTTCGGCTTTTGAGAGAAGATAACACCAGTCAACCAGGGGGTTTGTTTCTGGTCAGGCTATGTGAATGGCAAAGAATGAAATTATCTTCTTAAAACTGTCATGGTAATTTTCACAAGGACCTTCCTGAGGTCCTCAAGGCACACAGTGGATTGGAAGGATCGAATGAGCCTTACTTCTACTCTGGGAACAAACACTGGGCCAAGTTCTGCAGAATGATTGTCTTCATTCCTTTCTTACTGTTGATTCTTTCTCTGCAAGTTAGTGCTTGACACAGAATTACTACATTGTTTACTAGAGCTCTCTCTTGAGGAGCATTGGAGACAATTCAACTCTGCTTTCCTGTTATATCTTTCCTATCTTAAATTGACTCAGAAACAAACAGACAAAAAAACTATGGGCTAACTATATTTCCACAGAAAACAGCAAATTTAACTAAACCAAAACATTTGACATTGTGTATAAATGAAAGGGAGAAGTTATGGATGCAAGGGACTGAAAAAAATGCTGTTTTAAGATGTGCTTATCTAAAAACATTTATAAAATGCTGAAGATTGAGTTTCCAGAGTTTGAGAAATAAATCTAATAATTGGAATGCAATTATTAGACTTGGAAAATCTTTCTTTCTGTTGTGCCATTTTAAACTAAATGTATTTGATCTTTTCCCAGATTATAGGAGAAAGATTTATAAATTATCTCCATTAATGAGGTTCTGCTGCATTTAGATATTACATGATTAGTGCACTTACCCTGAATACATTCCCTTCCAACCTCTCATTATCCAGGCCTGATTTCTGAACTTTGACCCCAGCAGGAAACAAATTTAGCAATAGAGCTGCACATACAGCTACTGTTCATTTTTTTCTGGACTTTTTTAATGTCTGTATGTATATACAGACATAAGCATGTACATGTGTGTATGTGGTGGTGCTGGGAATGGAACCTAAGCTTTGTGCATGCTACGAAGATGCTTTGCCACTGTGCTGCATGATGAAAATTTCACTGATATTCTAAAGGCATTCCCACCCAAACTAAGTACATCCAAGACACCTCTTGGCACAGGTAGAATACATGTTCTTCTCTGATCCTCTCTGCAGATCAGTGGTATGGCCACCCACCTAGCATCCATGTCAAAGGCCCATGTAATTCCCTTCTCCTTCTCTTACCTCTGACTCCCCTTCTGTCACCATGTCCTATTTCCTTTTCTTTCCATGTGAATTTCCACCTGCTCCTTCCTCTCCTTTGGGGTCACCACCATCACCTAAGGCACCTCTCATCCTCTTGTTTTGTTCATACAGGAGCCTCCTGACTGGCCCTTATGCCTTCATTCTCACTACCACAGCATAGCCACCATGACTACTCCAGACACAGCCAGAACAAAGTCAGTCTGCCTAACTGGGCTTCCATAGCCTTCCACAATACCTCTACCCCCTTCAACTGCAGCTTCATCTTGTCCCATTTGACTTGATTGCTGGACTCTTGGCAAGGTCTTCTTCCTATTCCATGTAGCTCTGTTGTACTGTGGTGTATATGAGCTCGCTCTCTTCATGCCCCTTATTTCCCTCAAAGCTTTGAAAGACTGACCTGTTTCTTCTTCTGTTCTCCAGTAGTGACCAAATGTCCTCTTTCCAGAGAAGTCTTTTCTTAGCTACCCATGATAAGTAAAGCTATCTCTGCATCCATTTGGCTCCATCTAATTACCCTACTTCTTCTGAGGTAATCATCAAACTCTGTAAATAGCTTGTATGTTTGTTTACTTGCTTATTTCCTAGTATCCAACCCATGAGGGGAAGGTAAACTCTTAAGGTGAGGGAATTTGTGTGCCACTCTAGTTCTTTGGACCAACATACTGTAAATGCTTAATATATATCTGCTGAGTGAATCAGTGAATCAGAACTAAAGAAATAAACCTTGTAATTTTCCATCGACACATTCATTAAGAACAGTAGGTGTACCACTGACCATAAGTTATCTGACTGAATTTCCTAACACCACCAAGAACAAAATCTTAGCTGATTAAATATCTCCTTTTTAATAAACAAAAAAAATCCTTAAAATCAAGCTTTATTACATGGACCCTGGTAATCTATGGAATCTAATATTCCTCTCCATATGCATCCTTTAGACTTTCACTCTTACTTGAAAAACAGATTTTTTAATCAGGAGAGATAGTACATGGGATATTATCTCAAACTAACGTGATAAAGATGCAATATTCACTATTATTGCATATTGAAAAATAAGCTCATCTCTTTCTTTTCCTGCTTATAAGTTAGAGCCTTCCAGAAGGTACTGCCACTTTACCCTCTTGTCTAGCTTGAGGTTTACTACTACATTTCAGAATTCCTTGTCTTGCCTCAATGATTGTACCTTTTTGCTCTTTTATCATATATTTGTTTTACTAATCTGTGCAACCTGCTTATTAATATCAATTAGAAGACATTTACCAGATGAGGCTCTAATCCATTCATGATGAATTCCCAGAAGAAACTTTTATCTATATAACTGGGCAACAGGAAGCTATAGTTCCTTTCAATCTGTCCCTGGAGGCTGCTTACAGCTAGGGCAATTGAGCACTTCTCAGCTAAACAGGGAGACCATCGAGTGTTGCTGTCTGGAATTGAACGAACTCCACACAGATGCTTCATCCTTCCCTAGTGGGGCCTGGTTGTATTTTCATCAAACTCTACATTTGTTCCAAAGAGCTGCATCATTTCCATACAGCTCCCATTGGTCACAAGCAGGTGGGATCAATAAAGATATAATCTTACAGACAGGCGCAAACACAAATGCAAATGCTCCTGTTGTATTCCAATCCCGAAAGCCAGAATCTAAATATGCTGTGACCAGCTGGGAATTTTCTTTAAGCTACCATCAATTCCCAACATCTAAAATTTCCCAATGGAAACAAAAGATGAAAAAACTGCACATAAACCTGCTTACATCTTGCAAGGCAGCATGTTACAGACATAAATGCTGTTTTTTTCCAGAATTATTCTAAAGGATTGAAGAAAAATAAGGAAGAAAGGAATTTATGTGTATCAAAAATGTTCCAGTGATATTTTATAGTGACTATCATCAGGAATTGCTGTTGTTTTCTTTCCCTTCATCCATCCATCTTTTTCTCTTTTCCTTCCTGTGGGCCAGTTTCATTAAGATTTGATTCATATACCATACAAACTGTCCATTTGAAATATTAAATTCCATGGATTTTAATATATACATATTATATGTATATATTTACACACACACACACACACACACACACACACACACACACACACACACACACACACATATATATGAGCCTCTTTCCCCTTCCAGAAAGTACTAAAAACTGCTTGTTCCCATCCAAACATGTGGCTTAGCAACTGTGGTCTCAATACCATGGACAGCGCTTTCATTTCTCTTGGGTGATGTTCTGGAGTGGAATTGCTAGTTAACATAGTAAATACTTTCAAACTTTTGATGAACCATAGAATTTTCTTGCAAGTGCTTTACGCTTTCATTTTTATGAGGGTTTCGGTGTCTTTACATATTCCCTGATATTTTTAGCCAACTTCCTCTTTGGTTTTCAGTTCTCTCTTAGTGATGTCGATCATTTTTTATGTGCTTATTGTATGTCTTCTTGAAGAAATGTCTATTGAGATTCTTTGCATATTTTGTCTAAATTGGCTTGTCATTTTATTAGTAGACTGTAGGAGTTATTTAATTGTAACCTTCCTGTAAATGATTGTAAATGGCAATTAGAATGTTAGATGTATATTTCCATACATGATAAATCATTGAAAGAAAATTAATTCTTTGTCTTCCTTGGAACGTAAGTACTTCTATAACTCTTCTCATCTCCTTTAATCTCATAGATTCCCCCTTGTGATTCCAAATATATTTTGCATGCTGAAGCCTGTTTACACACGTTGTTCATATTATTTTTAAAGTAGGAAAGGCATTGGGAAAGTGGTTAGCTTGTCTTTAACCCAGTGTAAATGAAACAGCTAAATACATCCATTATCACTCTCCACTCTTTAGTCCTAAGACAAGTTTGAAGTTGCATTCTTTTTATTTTTAGATTTTTCTTATTTTTTTATTTATTGCAGTACTGAGGGTCAAACTTAGGACCTAATACTTGCCAAACAGGCGCAGCAAAACTGAGTTAAATTTCCTTGAAGTTACATTATTTTGAGACAGGCATAATAAAAAAAGAACCATGAAATATCACTGAACATCATAAACACTTATTAAATATTGGTTTAAAAAATAAAATGCACATAAAGCTTTTGTGAGGCTTTGTATTTCAAGTCCTTGGCTTTTCTCACTTAGAAAAACAGATGAAGGAGCAGAATCATGTCTTTTTTGGTCCAAGAAGCTTTGATCTTCTGAAGCCAGAGTCAATAATACTAAGATCCTGATGGCCTTGCATGATTTTCTAAATTTGAACAGGGACAGAAGCTCATCTGCAGATTGAAAGGCTTGTTTACAAATGAGTCCATTTCCTAGTGTAGTTCATAATATATACATGAGATGGTTTTTGTCTAGTTCTGGAAGGCAAACAGATCTACATTATAGGTGATTATCAGACCAACTTCTTACTCAAAGATCTAGAGAGTGTTTGGGGCCATTTGTCCAGCAATTCCCATGCCTTTCAGCTGGCACTCTCTCAGCAGATGAACAGCATTCCTTGAATTTCATTGTTTTCACTCCTGGCCAGTGGTTCTTTGACCTTCAATTGGCCTTATCCAATTATGAGCACTAAAAGGGGTAGGGACTGTCTCTGTAACATTATTGATGGTTTAGTTGTGCTCCAGTCATTTAACTCATATGTTTTTTGTTTTTGTTTTGTTTTGTTTTGTTTTGTTTTTTGAGACAGGGTCTCGCTTTGCAGTTCAGGCTGGCCCTGAGCTCAGCCTCAAATTCACATCACAGCAATCCTCCTACCTCTGCCTCCTGAGTTCTGGGATTACAGGCGTGAGCCACCATGCCCGGCACTGTGGTATGTGGTACTGATTGCTGCTGGGGTGTGAGTCTCCATGGCCAGTATAGGTATGTAGTTGCCAGAGATCGAACCTGGGCCTTTGAACGTGCAAGACAGGGGCTGGAACCACTGAGCTAAATCTCCGGACCTCTTCCATATGTTTGAGATGTTAAATATAGCACACTCCTTCCTCTCTTTCTAGTATCCTTGTGACTGTCAACTGGGATAATAGGGAAAAATACTTTACAAAAATCTAAACTCAAAATAAATCATACTTGTGATTGCTATAATTGTCTGGTAATCTTAAATCATCCATATTAGCTACTTCTAATTTTCCTCTTCAACTCTGGTTAACATTTGGAATGAGTTTAATTTTTTTTTGAGACAGTGTCTTGCTTTGTAGTTCAGACTGTCCCTCAGCTCACTTTGTACCCCAAGTTAGCCTTGAACTCACAGTAATCCTCCTGTTTCTGCCTCCCAAGTGCTGGGATTACAGGTGTGAGCCACCATGCCTGGCATTGTGATATGTGATACTGACTGCTGGTGGGCATAACTCACCACACCAAGCACTGCTGTATATGGTTACCAGAGGTTGAACCCAGGTCCTTGCACTTGCAAAACAGGCACCAGAACCACTGAGATAAATCCATGGTCCCCTAAAATAATTATCAAAAGAGAATGGAGAATGTTGACAATCATGGCTTTGTATCTCTCCTCTACTAATGCAGAATACAGGAGACCTTGATGGAAAATGAAAGTTAGGTTTAACTTAACCAATCTCACATGAACAGAAGTGCTTTGGTGGTACATGGGGAGGTAGCAAGAGAAGCAGGGCAGATACAGCATCCTTCCAAGCTGCACACCAGAAAAGACTGTCTCTTTCTGAATCTCAGCTGGGAAAACCAGAAGAAACCTGGTTCTATATATGCCAAGCTACCAAGCCACTTCTCTTCAGCCAATGAGTTGTTTTCTTTTTATTTTCTCAAAAGGAGAAAGCCAAGGGACAAGTGACAGTGTGTCCTTGAAGAAATGATGTAATGAAAAGAAAGTTTTGGAAGGTAGCAAACCAAATGTACTGAAATTAAATCGTGGAAAACTTGCAAAAAGCAGGAGTTAATTCCCCACTTGAGAACAAGCCAGGAAGGAGAGCTTGTGCCTATTTATTCACTTGAAATGCCACAAGAGTGAAATGACCACAAAGACAATATTTTCCAGGAAATGAAAACCACTAATGTGCATTATTTTGGTAATTCAAATACTTTCTTTCATGATAAACACCTGCTCCTTTTGGAAACAGATTTGATGATGATGTTTATCCATTTATATTTTTATACTTTTGAGCCCACTGACAGCACTCAATAAATAATAAATAATGATAATAATAATTCTGATCCAAAGTCTTTGGGAGGAAAAAACAAGAGCCACAGATTTATTGTTGGCATATCCTGCAACAATCGATCTGGCTCTTTAAATAGAAGAAGTGCCTTGAGGGGAGAGAATCCATTGATTTATGAATCAAAGAAAATGTAATTTTAAAAATTATAATAATAACAATAATAATCAATGTCTTATACACCATGTAACAATAAAGAAGGGAAAAGAAAACAACACTTAGAATAATACAAGCTATTATGTTGGAAAAGAGGAAATTTTCAAGATCATGATACTTTTAAGTTACTGGTTTAAGCAACAAGACATATCCACCATATAACTGCCCATGAGGAGGTGGGTCATGCAGACCAAGTGAGGAGAGAAGCTAAAGTCCTTCTATTCAACTAGTTAACTCTGCCTCATCCTAGCTCTTTTGACTAAGTAAAGCTCACACTACTACTTTAGTTATTGGTAGTGACCACACAAGACTTGGGGCCATGTAGCCTCAGTGAACTCAAGTCATAGCTGTTACAGCAACCTCACAGCTACACACAGACCAAGATCCTCCACCAGTAGTTCATCCTTCACTCTGTATCAAGAAGTCCCCTCGATGGCTTCATACACCCTGAGGGAGGACACTGGGACTCTGTTTGGATGACTATCCTGCTGACCTCTGTGTGCCACCCACTACACTACCCGTGGGAGAACTTTGTTCTCCTGTCCCATGCCTTCACATGTCTGCCACTTGGATAAGGTCACACTTAGCTTGGAAGTCATAGCTGTGTATGGTGAGACTTCTTTCAGTTTTGACCCAAACTTCAAATACCCTTCAGGGCTCCTTCCTCTGACATCAAATCTTGCTTCCCTTGCACTCCAGAAATCACACTTGTGCCACTTTCATTGCACACCTTTAGTCCTTCCTTGTGCAAAACTAAGTATCTACACCGTTCATCCCTATTGGGTTCCCCCAGCACAAAGTATATGGATTTTCCATGTGGTGGGTGGTGGGTCTGTACTTCCTGAATTCTACTGTTACCATAATGCAGACACTTGTGGGGGAAGAGCAGTGCCTTCAGATTCTACCCTCTCCGGTCTTGAGTAGATCTCTGACTGTGTGCTTATTTAGCTTCATTCTGGCATTGGCAATAACTTCTCTAAAAGTGTCCCCACACATTGTGCATGGTATATAGCAGGAGGTTGGCAAATGCTCACTGAAGGCTCATGCTTTTCTGGGACACCATTCACAAGGACACATGCTGTACACTTGGGAGCATCAAGTGTACAGACTTTCTGTAAAGTCTGAGTTTGTCCTTGCTAAGCTGCAGTCTCGCTGTGATGAACATTTCTTTAATAAATTGAAGTTTCTTTTGATTCTATTTCCAGCACACATTATGGCACCCAATCAAGTGCCATTGACAAAAATCAAAGATTATGTTCACCCATCAATCACACACTTTATGAAACATTTCTGTAGGCTCCCTGTTGGATTCAGTTAGGTTAGAAAGAAGTACAAGATTCAAAGTTATCGTGCAGATGGTCTTTAGATTCAAAATGATTGTGTTTACTACAGTATCTTGAAATTGCCCTCTTTAATATCTTCACCTTTCTATTAGATTATAGACAGTATGAGAGCAGGAGGTATATCTGTTTTCTTCACAGTTACAATGGACCCTCAAGTTATGATCAGCCTGACATATGAACAACGTGGGTTAATTAGGTTAATGGAAGAGTCATCTGCCTCTTGTTGTCTGCCTCCGGTTGTCTTGTATCTTATGTGTACCCAGGTAAACATCCAGATATCAGCTGTATTGATTCAGGTACAATCAATACAATACAATACAATCAATACAACCAGCCCTTGGGAACCCATCAAGTCTGTAAGTCCAGGGTCCACTTTATATTCTTCAGCACTAAGCAGAACATTGACACATAGCATGTGCTCAATAAAATCTTCTAGATGTGTAAAATCTTACCACTGAATCAGCAGTGGACCTAAGTGGTAGCACAGTGGGTCATAATGTTACTACTTTTCCTCCCTAAGTCAAAGCAATTTCAAACATCTGGAGCATAAGGGGTCAGACGACATAAATTTAAGGCAATGATTTATGGCTTTTGTTTGTTAAGTTCCTTTGCAAGAAACTTTGGCTTTCAAATATTCATGAGCTGCTGAGATCAGTGTACACCTATGTCTTAACACATTGTAGAAGGAACTAAATGGGATCAGGGAAAATAAATGTAGGAAGAACAAGGCTTAACTAATTCTTCATAAAGACTTTGGGGTTTACTACATCAAGACAGGTGTGGAATTTTCAGAAGTTCTCAAGGCAACTCTGCCCGGAGCCTTGCAAGGTGTTAACAGTGGGTTTCTTAAACACTGTGTTGATTTTTAGTATCAGTTCAGTGGAGCCGTGAAGCAGCTGTTCACTCTCTCCCCTTATCTTTCCTCAAGGGAGATGTCAGTGGCAGGATATTTACCTCCTACCTAGAGATCATTTCAGGGGCTCTTGGGAGATGCTCAAGCATATATTAATCTCTCCACTGGTGACAAGGTAAATGGAGGCCACTTAAAGAAGCCCATTTTCTAACATTCTTTCCAGAAAGACTGCTTCTTGATTCCAGAAGGGAGAGCTTGTGGACCTATGCACCAACTTGGAAATGTAAAAATATGTCACCTGTTAACAACGTTGCCTACTGAAAAAGACAGTGTAATAGGATCTTTTGGTTTTTAGGCAAAAGTTACATACAGAAATGGAAGAAAAGGGCTAGGATAGTGAGACAGAGAAAAGACACTGAGTAAGACTGAGTAAGATGAAGACCAGTCCCTGAGCAGAGTCCTGATCAGTCTGAGCCTCTGAAACACTAAATTAACACTATTTGCTTCTATGTCTGATCATAAAGACTTGTTTCTGTAACTGTGATGACCCAAAAGCCTACCAGGAGTGGGTGCAATGTACTACTCTGACATTCTCCATAGAGAGGGCATCTTGTGTTTTTGAAGAAGGGAGCATGCAGAGATTGTAGAAATAGGGAAACAAATATGCTCATTGGTTGAGAGGGACTCTCTGTGAGAATATTGCTTTGTACCAGACAAGCACACTTCCAGAGATGTGCTAACTTGCATGAAATCAAGCCCACCCTTTCTATACTGGAAGATGGCAACTATGGAAACATTTATGCAATATTCTGTACTCACTGCTATGTAGCATTGTTTCTACATGATTTTCCTCCACCCCACTCACTAGCCACAGAGCTATCACCAGGGTATAACAGACCCTTGGAATCTTGCTCAATAGACTGAAAGGGTTGCAGAGCTTTAAGTCCTAGGTTTAAATTTACTTCCATAGTGATGTATTGTCCTTCATCTAGAAGATCAGTTCTTCATTAAAATACCATTAAACCTTAATACACTCACCCATAAATGCAGAAACTTTGTCATTGCAAAGTTCTGTATCAAACTCCAGCCTGTGGCCTGCCAATAAATGTGACAACAGAAAAGCTCCTGCAGTACTAAGCCTCCAAGGGTGGATTCATTTCCACATTTCAGTGCTTCTTATGGGTGACTGAGGTCTGGAAAAGCCTGGATAATAAGCATCTATTAGATGGAAAGGAATAATCACAGGCAGAGCCAGGCTTTAGGTTGGTCACGGAGCTCTTATCCCTGGAAGGCTGACAAATGGTGCTCATGGCCATGAAGACTGCATCGATAGCTGCACTGCTGCAAGGCATATTGATCTCTCTGGGGCTGGAGCTCCAGCAAGTCTGAGTCATCGTCTCTTTGGAAATGGCCTGTGTGAGATCAACTTCACTGATTCTTTGCTTAAACAGGGCAAGCATGATCTGAGCCAGACAGCTCCCCAAACAGCCTTAGCCAAAGACTCTGAAGGTAAGGGAAGGAAACAGGAAACTTGTAGCCTGACAAATAGAGGAGAGTCAGACATTGGTGATTTCCCCCAGGAGACTGCTGCACAATTCCCTGGCTCACCTTGGAAGCATAATAATCAGCCCAAACAGATGACCTGCTTCTATTCTACTCCTTCCCCGTTTAAGGTGGCCACACTTTTCATGCTAGTGGAAAATTAATGGAACTGCTATTTTTCATTTTTCCTGAAACAAAAACTCACTTAGATATCCTTGCAAAATGAATTCAAAAAATTCATACACATCTGGGCATGGGTGGATACAATGGGTATTTAGAGTCATATTCTATTTCGATTGCTATAGATCCTGTAAGAAAACTCTGAAACTCAATAGGGAGATGTGTTTTCACAGCAATAAGGAGGAAAATTCTCAGAAGTTTCACAGTTTTTTCACAACTCTGAATTTAAAAAAAACAAAGTGGCTATTTAAAATAAGGTGAATTTGATAATAGGTTGTATTTAACTTACATAGTAGGTATCTCAAGAAAATACACTATAGAAATAGAAGGAGGAATCCCAGGTACTACTCCCTGGTCAAACCACATGTGGTGGTATCAAGTAAGGAGGCCAAGATGGACCAAAAATGTTAAGGAGAAAGGAGACAGAGATGAAGACATCAAGTTCAGGCAGGACCACATATTTGCCTTCCTTGTGTGGAGAGCTGCTGTGCAGAAGTGGAAACACGTTTCTTCCACGTGGTCTCCAGAAGGGCAGAAGCAGGATCAGTGTGTTATCTGGTGTCAGGGGCCCCATGGACACACATAGAAGGAGTCCATCCCCCACCCAGTTTCCCCAGATCTGGAGGTTAGCTGGCACCCTGTAACAGTGGAGCTCTGCAGGGCCAGTCAGGGAAGGCTGTCTGGGTACTTAACAGGAAAGAAGATGCGCTTGATGGATAGGGCATTTGAAATGATGAGCTGTAACTCTTGTTCTAATAATGATAGTATATGAATTTCTGGAATCCATCTCTTTGTTTCTTAAAATAGCTTGTATGATAAGGTACATAACTAAAGGCCTTTGATTAAATAACACATTCTTCTGTACACAAAGAGGTACAAACAATATGATGGGTAAGAACAGCAGGATCCTATTGTCAGAGAGAAAATAATGCATATGAAAAAGGAGAAGAGAAGTCTTAAGTCTTATGCTAACTGCATAGCATAGAAGCTCTACCTCATAGGGAGATTTGGGCAATCCAGAAAAAAATGAAAATAGCCTGACCCATACAGGGGTTGGTTAGGGGAGAGAGTGACAAGAGTGGCATTTAGGTGGAATTCTGTAGAAAATCCTAAGATAATTTCTTATTTAAAATTAGCTCCTGGGAAAACAAAGAGAAAAATATATTACTTTTAGAAATCATCAGCTTTTGCTATTGTTTTATAAGTAATCAATTTTTGTTAGTTTTCAGAGAATTTTCCCTCTCTTTCTCTTTTTAATAAGCTTCACAGTTCAATGCTTCACACAGATATATGACTCTTCAGTCACTGAGTGATGGAAATCCAATACACCAGGTTGGGGAGTGGCCAGTGGGCCGAGCATGGAATAAGTCAGCATTCTGCCTGAGGAAGTGCACCGAGATGGTCCCATAAACACACACACACACACACACACACACACACACACACACACACACACACACAGAGTCCCGGGCATTTTCAGCACAGTGGGGATGCACTCTTCCTGTAGACACCAAAGCTTTGTCCATTAGCAGCACCTCAGTTTCTCCTAGCAGCCTCCATTTCTCAATTACTGTTGACAACCAGCAAATCACAGTACAGGTTGCAATCTCATCCTTTTTTTTTTCACAAAAAAGAAAAACTGTACAAATCTGTGGGAATCAATTCTACTCCCTCTGCATATTTTTTAAAGCACTAAACTCTCATGCTCAGTCAAGATCTAAAATCCAGTTGATGCTCAGAAAATTAAGGAGTCAAATGATTGACCTTCCACAGAGGGTCTCTGGAAGGATGTCCTTGCCTCTGGGCCTCCCCAGGTCCAGGTCCTGCACCCTGCCTGCGTGTCCTCACTGTTACTGTGTCTCTCAGATCACACACATGTTCTCCATCATCACAGAAACTTCCCAGTCTCCGCTGAGCTCCTGTGCACCCCTGAGAGCCAGCTCCAGAGACCTACCTGTGCCTGAGAAGTTGCCCTAGATTGCTGCAAAGCCCCTCCTGCCTTCAAAGGTCTCAGTATACTGTGCACACTGCATTGTAATTACGTATATAACAGCATCCTGGCTTACTTAAAAGAATGAAGGGAGCAGCTTTACAGATCCACATTCCACACAATTTTTGCTGTTCTACCTTTTCTTTTAAAATTATTACTGTTTTTCTCATTGGGTCAGGAAGGTAGCTCAGTAGCACAGTGCTTTCCTAGCATACATGAGGCATCAGTTCCATCCCAACAAAAACATAAATAAGACAGATGTTTTTCTCATCACAGAATGAGATTGGAAATATACCAGAGTGTATAAAGTAAAGTGAACTGCCCACCTTACCAATGCCATTCGTTTAGGCACAAACTGTACATCTGCATCAGATCTCTGTGGACATTTAGGTGCATTTTTCTGTATAAACAATCACTCAGGAACCATCCACTATGTATCTAATCTAGACCTATAGAAATATAGGTATGAGCTTGGACACACACAAAAATAGACACATCGATATACTGCGATCATTTAAAAACAAAGTCACTCTCTCTGTCTCTCTATATAGAAAGATAGATAGATGATAGATAGATAGATGACAATTTACAATCTTTTTTCATTTTACAATATGTCCTAGATATTTTCTATGTCATTACAAATAGAAAATAATGCATGATTTCTTATAGTTGACTAGGAATCCAGAGCTTGGAAGATACATTTAGTCTTATATAAAATATACTTGGCACTTAGCAAACGGTCAAGTCCTATGTACAGTTTAAGACTGTCAAACATTCCTATGAATTTTTTACTCCAAGTGCATGTCCTGAGGTGAATCAGGGAGCCCTGCCCCATCTGGTTTATCACAAGTCAGTTACTAGTCTGGCACAAGCAGAAAGGTTCACTCCTCAGGAGGCCTGCACTTCTTAAATCAAAGTGGAGGGCAGAGAAGGCAGAGGAGAAAGAGTAGATGAAGGAACAAGAAAGAGATGGGAGTTCTGGAATCCTAGACAGCTGACATGGCTTAGGGCAAGAGTAAATGCTGTGTCCTCAGCTCAAAAGCTTCACAGCCTGTAAAACCACAATGTCCTGGGTAAGGGAGGAGGTTCCCTGCTCTGTCCTGATCCCTCAGTGCCTCCACAGCCCTCCCCTGTGGACTTTTTAGGTCAGAAGTTCATGACATTCTTTACTTTCTAAGGATTTATTGAGTGTTTACTAATCAGTATGATGCAGGGTGAAGGTTCAGTATCTCTAAACAAAGCTATTGCCTTACATGCCGCTTATACTCTAGTAAATAGACAATGAACACACACACGAGTCCACCATCGCCTCCTGACAACTGCCATGAAAAGACAGACAAACATAAAGAAATACAGGAGAACTGGGGAATGATTTTGATTCAATAATGACAGAAGGTAATGTTTGTCCAAAGATGTGCAGGCAGTGGCATTCGTGAACTTGGCAGAAGTCAGATTTGCTTACTTAGTAGACACCATAGGAAAACCACTGAGATTTTTCCTTCTCCATCCTGCTCCTGAACTTCTTCACCTTTCCTCTCTGCCACTGCTGTATCAACTTGACCAGTATTTCTAACTTCTGTGCCTTGTACTGATCACTGGAGTAGTGGCCTCTATTCTCCCTTCACCAGAAACAGTAAACTACGGTGTCACATCTCTAGAAGATAAAACGGCTGTCAGAGGGCCTTCAACTTCTTACCCCTTTTATGTCCTTTCCTAACATAGAAAGGACCCTCAGTAGAAGGTTTAAGGGTCTCATCACTCCTTGCTGTGGCTGAGTGCCTGATGCTGGGAGCAGCTCTCTTGTATTGTTCCTTTATGTTTGATGATCTCAAGTCCAAGCTTGTGACTCAGAACCTTCTCCCAGCTGAGACCAGCTCAGTTACCCTAACTGAGTGTATAGTACTCTAGGTGGGAGGCTTGGTGCATTCGACTCTATTGACACTTGCTTGGTCACACTCACAAGGGTTCCTGCCAAGATCCATCATGTTGCTTCATTTTACAAGATAGTCATAAAGCCTGGGTAGGAGCATAGATTGGGGAGCAAGGGTAGTGAAGAGATGTCGGCTTTGGAGCCTCTCAAACTTACATCCCATTCTGTCCTCTTACTAGCAGTGCGATCATCAGCTGTAATGAATACTAGCTACTTTGTGTAGGTCACCTGTGCGTCAAGCTGAGCATATGACTTGAACTGATTCATGATTTACTGCAATGACACTATGAAGTTCTACTATTATGTCACTATTACACAAATGAAGACTGCTGCTCAGAGAGAAATTGTAACTTGCTCAAGATCACTGTGATGGTTAATTTTGACTGTCAACCCGATAGGCTTGAGGCAATCCAAAGAGATTGGCAAAAGTGACTTCAGGGTGTCTGGTAGGCTAACGCAGTATGCTGGCTCCTGGACCTTTATGGTGTAGCTCTTCCCTGTGCTCTGCTTCCTGGCTGCCAGAAAGTGAGTCACTTAGCTCATCACACCTTTCCACAGTGATGAGCCTGCTTTGGAGCCAACTGGCTATGGACTGAACTCTGACACTGTGAGCCTCCTTTAAACTGTGTACATCAGGGTTTTGTCCAAACAGTGGAAAGGTGACTAATACACCACATGGCCCTAAACTTGTTCTACTCAGACAGCTCAGCTGGTGTGAGTTCCTTCTTTCTATCTCCTCTCCAAACCACTACCTTGCAAGGCTGCTGAGCCAAGACTGAGCATCTTTTGTGTCTGGGAAGAACTGGCATTGAACCCAGGCCCTTCACACTGAGCCACCTACATTCTTAGCACTTCTTAACAATTTTTATCTTGAGAGAGTCTTGTTAAGTTGCCCTGATTGGGTTGGAACTTCCAATCCTCCCATCTTAGCCTCCCGGAGTGCTAAAGGCTCCACCACACTTGGTGAGGACTGAGCATCTCAACTATCAGATAAAACCCACTAGGGTTTTGAGGAGAGGCATAGTGAATAAAAGTGAATACTCAGCTCAGCAACTTCCAGCACAAGATTTTGTTATCTTGAAATACAGCTGGTAGGTAGCAGTGGATTATCTATGTAAAGAAGTGGAACTCAGAGACAAATATCACAACAGGCAGATCACCTGCAATCTCTAGCCAGTTCTGACTCTGAATGATTATAAAATTCTGCACCATTGTACACCTGTGGAGACAAAGTTAATGAGGCATTATTGCGTCTATCTGTCAGATTACACTAAGCCTTTAAATAACATAATTTCTATTCATTACAGGATAGTTTAAAAAGATGCAGTGGACAAAGGGCTTCTTTCATCATTATGCAGAATTGGCATCTTCAATTAAGAAATATCTAAATTATGCAAAAATATATATTCTGAAAATAAAAGGACACAGAAGAATTTAGTCAAGATTCTTATTATCTGAAATCCAAATTGAAAGAAAAATAATATTCTTGTCATTTGACTTATCATGAAAATGATTTATAAGGGCCAATTTGGGTTTTATACTTTGATACTCACAGGAATGTGAGTACCACATGACTTCCTAGGCCTCCTGATTCTTCATTTACAACTTGCATGGATGGACAGGGACCACCTTTCAGAGTACAGGTGTGCATCAGTCTCTTTAAAGAAGAATGTGATGATGCCTTAGACACCTAAGTCTTCATCAGGTCCCTGTGGCTATAGCAGAACAAAGCCTGAGATTTGCACCAGGGATGTGTGTGAAACACACACACAGCAGAGCAAGGAAGAGGGAAGGAGAGGGAAGTGTGCGGTGGTGATACTGGGGCTGGAAATACATTGACACAATCAGCTTCCTGCTTTGTCATAAGGACAGGGCACTTCCTGAAGAGCAAAGGCCAGCTGTTCTCCAGAAGAAATGGAAGGAGTGATGATGGCGGCCAGAAGGGAACAACAAGGATTCTTGGTGTGTCCCTGCTGCTTCTCAGCAATGTGAAAATCTAAGTCCATCAGTTGATGCTGACTTTAAATAAGTCTGAGATGAAGAAATATTATTGTTTGATTTATATTTTATAATAACTGTGCTGAGAGAATGCCATTTGGTATAAATTATATTTTGTGCTTATAAACTTAGAAAAATCAAAACACACCAAGCAAAAGCAAGGGTTACAGAAAGCAGCAAACCTGAGTTCAAATCCTGCCTCAGAAGATGTTCTGGGATAACGCTAATTGTCCACTTCCAGCACTCTTATCTTGGACAAACTATACAGATGTTCTCTACCTCAATTTCCCAATCAGAGATATGGAGGTTCTAGTACCATTAAGAGAAATACCACAGTTGAGACACGGAAGTGACTTAGAAAAGTCTAGAGTCCTTCAGCAAGCTTTTAGTAAATGTTAATTTATATTTTGTAAGAGAAGGTTGAGGATGACCCTGGCCACACTTTGTAAAATTGTTTTAAGGCTTAGAGTGGGAAATGCATATAAAATTCTTTACATGTACCCAATGCAATACAAATGCTCCCAGAGAGGGAGCTGTGGCTCTTATGTATAAGTATAATCGAAGTGCTTGAGCTAGTGTCACTCTGTGTACTGTAAGATTCTGCTGCCACATAGCTATGGGAGCTTTCGGAGGCTGCATGACTTTTGGATTCCCAGTTTCTTTAGCTATAAAATATAAACACTAGATAATCAAAGGCCATTTCAGCTTTCACTTGGGTGGATTTTATAATCCTCCAGTTAGAGTTCTACAAGTAAGAGAAGGAGATATCATCTCTGCTGCTTCTTTGGAAACATCTCGTGCTTTTAGAAACATCTGCAATCTCACATCTTTAGGTAACAAAGAGAAGTCCTTCCAGAATTCCATTCACATGACTGACGATAACAGGTATTCAGGGTTCCAGGAAGGTCGCTGGGCTGAGAGAAGGTCCCGTCCTTTGCTTGCTCTATCTTCTCCTTAGGGACCATGGAGCAGTGAGTTGGTCTGCTTACTGATCATTGGCTGCCCAGCCCAAAATGGAAAAGAAGTCTTCCCGTCAGCACATTTGGATAAGAATATAGTACTCATTTTTACCATCTTGCTTGCATATCTGCTCCCACAGCTGTGATGACATCCCAGCCTTGTTTAGGATGGTAAGACTGAGGAAGTCTAAAGTATCCAAAGCACAGACCAGAGCCCCGATCTTCCAGAAGAAGCCCAGAGGAAATATAAGTCTACATGGGTGTCACAGATGAACAGATGTTAAGCCAGAAAATTAGTGTCTTAGTGTAGCTGGGACACAAAACTCAACTCCCATAGCTCACTGAACCAAAGATCAATTTTGTCTCACATTTCAGTCCATGGTCATCTGGTTACAAGGTGGAAATGTCCCAGAGGAGAGACTTCACGGAGGAAAGCAGCTCACATCATAGTAGCAGGAAGGAGAGAGATAAAGGAGAAATTCAAGAGGGAGATGCACCCATCCAGGTCCCACCCCTCCATCCAGGGCCTGACTCCTACAGCAAGCCAACTGTAGAATCAGCAGTGGCATCCAGCTGCCCACATCCCAGTCACATGAGGCTTTGGGGGCATTTTAAATCTAACCATACCTATCAGTAATAGAGTGTCTGGTTTTTAGATACTTCTCTTAAAGTGGCCTTTGATGATAAGATCACGGATCTAATGGTGGAGCTGCCTGCCTCTATGTGACCTTGGGCTCTTCATTATCTGTCACAAAGCCTCAGTGTTTCTGTCTGTGAGATGGCAGGGGTTAGGATGTATCAGTAGAATTAGCTGGCTTTGGAGATTCCTTTACAGTTGGACTGTGAATCGTGTACTTGTTTCTCTTGTTTTGGAGCTTGCCGTGGACTGCTAGAGGCTGGCACTAGGTCTGGGAGGAACTCTGTGCATTCTCACAAGGCCACTTCCCACTGAAGAGGGAAGCAGACTGTCAAGTTCTATTTCCAGGCCCAGGCTTCTGCTGCATTGCCATCACTATGATTATCTTTTAACGTAAGAAAACCAGGCAATTCTTATGATGTACTAATTTCTCACCATTGTTCTCCTCATGCCGTAAAGTCAACACACTGAAGACAAACAGGTTTAGTTCTGATTAGCTACCGGGTCTTTGCTCATGCCAGTTTTTGCCTTACAAATGTTTCTTTTCCTACTTTATGCATCTCCAAGCCACATGACTAACAGCTCCAATAGCCAGGTGTGCTGGCACACACCAGTGATCCGATCATCTTACAGGGCTGATGCAGGAAGACATTTAGGGGGCAGAAGGGTTCCAGAATACAAGAGAACAGAGATAGATTGGATCAAACAGTGGACCCTAACTCAAAAATACAATAGAAAAATAAAAAGCCTATACAGTTCAAGCTGCACTTAACTCATGGGTGAGGTTAAGAGCCACTATTCTGAGTTCCATGACATTTAGGACTTTCCCCATTCAGAGCTCTTTCCACACAGCATTATGGTCGCTTGCCCAGTCACAGTCACCCCCGACCTAATCACACACCTGCCCAGGGAAGGGCCTCGGTCTCACTCACCATTGTGTCACAGATGCTTAGCCCTGGGCTTGGCACATGCAGGGTGATTGAAAACATGTGTTGTACAGGGTCATGTTGCATTGCATCACGCTGTGTTGCTGTGTGTCTCCACAAGAAGAGCAAAGGGAGAATGGAAGACCACATCGTGCGCACTCCTTCATGTGGTAGCATTGTACAGGGGCAACTGGGAACAGTCGGTTGGAACTTTAGATCGCTTTGGGGTTAACTCTTGACAGAAAGTGTGGTGCAGAGTAACTAATTAAACCTCTCTAGACTGCTCAAGTTTTGCAGAAATATACTGGGATGATAAAGTGAAATGAAGTATGTTGGTGGAGCATCATAAATCGATCAGAGCTACATATCCATGCATATGTGTTAATGCACTTGAACTGGGGATAGTAGTGCTTAGGGTCTCTCTTGACCCATAGCCTGCTTTCTCATTAAGCACCACCTGCTCTAGTGTCCCTTCATGGAAGAACTGTGCAAGTGCTGGTTACAGAGAAGAATGTCCAGGTGAGAAAAAGGTATCGCAAGGTGAGGAATACCTAAAGCAACAGCCTTCTCTAGGATCGAGAATACATCACAGGCTAGAGCTGGTGATAGTCCAAGACATGGGCTTCTCATTCTCTAAATCGTGCTATTTCATAGCTTCCATTTTTACTATACCCAAGGCAGAGGCACATCAGCATTGCCCGTTAGCCTCTGAGAGCCCAACCAATCCACGGCTGCCAAAAGAAGGAGGAGACACAGGAGAATATCAATGACAGAAACTTAGTCTAAGCACAGCCTCCACCCTCCTCCTCTGACCAGCTCTGCCTTTCTGAGCTAGACTGCCTTTCTGAATCCTGCCCTCTTCCCTCAAAATGTGTCAGGTCTTCATCGTATGGTCTTAAAGCATTCTGTCTCTTCTCATCATACCACTGAATGTAGCTGTAATTAAATAGTTACTGGTACCTTTATTTGTTGAATGTATATTTCCATTGGTACATGAAAAACTATGTAAAGACAGAGACAGTCCTATGGACTCAGTGTCCAGTACAATTGCTAGGCTGGAAAGATGCCTGTGGGGTACTTGTTGGGTGGCTGATTATGGAAAGGGCTGAGTTTTCAGGATGAAAAGGCCACAAAGCCACACTTCTCAGCCATCTTCAAGCCACAGTTTGGGTTTGAAAACAGAAACACACGGTTGCAAAAGTTGAGATAGTTTGGTACACATATCTCTCTAGGACCAAATACTATCAGTTGGAAAGTGAAAGACATAGTATCTTTCTTCAAAGATAATACTGCAGCAGCATGTATAGGACATGACATCATGTTGTAGGTGTTTGACTTTTGATGTACCTGTCTCCCCTCCTAGAGCAATTTTCGCAGAGGACTCGGTGCCATGTGTGGCAGAAAGCAGGCTTCCACCAGGCCTCTGGTGAGTGAGTGGATGAGTGAACCAAGATATCTAAAGAAATAACTGAAGAAATGAACCCAGAGTGGAAGGCAGGGCTCGGGGACCCATTAAAGCCACCACATTAGGCATGGGAAAAATAATATATTCACTTCGAACTGACTTTCACCTCTGTTTATTATTAATAAATAACTTCCATAATAAACATGACTTTTCTCAGAAATCTACTAGGTTTTCAAGAAGTAGCAACTGCTGTGATGAATTGGGCAGAAAAAACTAACATCTTTCCCAGCGGCAGGTGCTTTTCAATTTAATTTAAGTATGCATGCTCACCCATGTGTGTATGTGCACACACACACACACACACACACACACCAGCAACAATCCGTAACAACTCTCTCTCACCTGTGTCCCTGACAGATGAAGCCAGAGCTGGGATGCGACTCATTGGCCAGGCTGTCACTCACCATTTTGTCCATTACAGAGAAATGAAGATGATTTTGAAGCATTGGAGGGACACGAAGTAATTGAGCTTTCCCAAGCCTTTTCACTTAATTTTCTCAAGTTGTGTTTATTTTTAGAGAATTAGGTGTTAACAGCTGATCGACAGAATGTCAAAAAAATGAAGGGAAGCAGACAGGATAATGAAGGAAAAGATACGGCCTGCTTCCTGCCTGAGCCTCCTCCCCAGCCCTTCCTTCTTTCCTCAGTCTTTTCCAGTTGGTTCCCCTGCAGGAGGCAGAGCCTTTCTTCCTGGGTTTCTCTCTCTCATGAATTTCCCTTGGAGGTTGTCACCTCCTTCCTTTGTGACCCACAAAGCCATGGACACTGATCCCTGAAGGAGTTTTCTTCCAGTTCCACCATGGTGAAGGATACCACAGAAATAACTGTAATAGCGATCACAGTTCCTACATGTACCGCATTTTTAGTTTGAGGGAGATGTAAAGAAAAAGTGGAATGAAAAATTGACACGGATCCTAATTTAGAAACAGCAGGTGCTACACTTTTCTCCAAAATCCTAACAGATGTTTGAACTTGGGAGGACTCTGTAATCCCTCTGCACTTGTTCTCAACATATTACCTTTATGAGACTGCTGATGATTCAGTGATTTCATGGTACAGAAGGGCAATGCAGCAAGAATGACTTTTGTATGCACATGTTATCATATATCTGTAATCCCAAATACTTGGGAGGCTGAGGCAAGAGCATCATAAATTCAAGGCCAGCCTGGACAACTTAGTAAGATCAAGTCTCAAAACAAAAATATAAAAGGACTAGAAATGTCACTTACTGTGGAGTACTTTCCCAGCTATACAAAGCTTTGGGTTTAATTCCTAGAATGTCCAAAATGATGAACAGCATAGGTCCCTTTGTATCTCTTGGTGCCCTTTGGTAGCATAACCCTATCTTCTTCATTTAATCAACACCATATTTTCCTTACCCTCATAAGAGGAAAGATTTAGCAAAGAGACAAATGTAGAAGCATATGTACAAAGAAATCTTTCAACAAACTGTAACTTCTTTACAACAGAGATTAAATGAGGTATCATACAAACTAGAAGTTTACCCTTCTAAAGCTTTCTAACCATTACCTGATTGATGACTTTGTCAGATGTCATCAAATGTTTCTGCAAGTTCTGAAGATAACATGTGCCACCTTCCTTTGAGTCCTGACTTCCAGTGACAGTTTTCTGGCAGCTAGGCTTTATTATTGCTGGGGTTTCTCCTTGAGACCATGGATTCCCATACCCGAAAGTCTACTCTTCGGCACTGGGTTCCGTTGATGGGTGGGGCTCCTGCTCCTGCACTGTGATGAGACCTTGTCCATAAGCAGTCTCTGCAATTTTTCCAAACTCAGTTTGCGTAAAAGCCAGAGGAGGCAGTGAAAACCCTTGACCTTTGCTGAGTTCTGTAATTTGTGGGAAAATTTGGGTCTCCTGGAAGACCTTAAACTTTGTACTAGAAGGTGTCTCTGGGGTGGATAATGTCCCAGCGTTGTGGTTGAATGCAGTGCATGGATAAAATCATCATCCTGTGAGAAGAATAACTTCTCCATCTAATGGAATTAGGCCTAGGATTTAGCTCATTGACACCACTCCTGCCTCACAAGCACAAGGTCCTGAGTTCCTTCCCAGGGACCACAAAAAATAAATAAATAAATAAATAAATAAATAAGATATTGGAATAAATACACTCACACACTCATAACTGTGAGGAGGTGAAGAGCCCTCAGTGTGAATTCCACACTCCATGAGTGTGTGAGTGTGTGTGTGTGGGGTGACTCTTTTTATCTCCATATCTAGCTCTCATTTCAGGTACTACCTCAAAAGCTCCCAAAATTATGTCTCTGACATGAGGCAGGACCCCTTCAATTCCAGTGGAGTATCACAATGAAATGCAGAAAACATAGCAGAATGACATTGTACAGCCTGACTCCTCCATGGCCTGCCACTGTCACCCAAGGTGACACCAGGGGCACTCCTATGCCTCAACTTCCTTATCTCCCTAGCTTTTCTTTTCAAGCCATGATATCTTGATGAGTTAAGAGGAAGGTATTCTAAAATACAATGCAGCAGTAATGATATTCATAGATATTCACAATGGACATTATTGCTAAATGCTGCTTATCATGTATAAATTCCAAAGAAAATTTTAGAACCATGCACAGGATCGATCCTCATAACAATAATGGTCTAAGTAACTGAAAAGATATTTTTTCATATGTAACCTCATCATATAATGAACACATAATATGGAGAGACAACTGTATAGGCTACAATTAAAGTTGAAAATTTAGTCATTTAAAACAGCATTACTTTGAATGTGACTATCCTCAGAAAGAAACACAGACTTTTTTAATAAATTATTTAGCATAATGAAAGACTTTAGCAATAATTTAGAGGTAAGAAATAAACACATAATATTCCAATTTTCATATTAATACAGATAAAAGACAACACCCAAAAGACCAAATAACCAATAGTTTTAAATGTAGGTTTTTTTTAGTCCTATTTTCCAATTCATAGGCAGAACTTTTACAGACATCTATTTTATATATAGTGTATGTATAATATGTGTATAATCATTTATGACAGAAAAAGGTTTCAAAAGCTTAGGCTGAACTCATATACTTTATGTGGTGTGTGTATAAATGCATGCATTTATTTTAATGTGAATATAATCATTACTGAATTGTAGCTTTTAATGGGAAGATCATTAGAGACCGTTAAATTTGACTGCATTTAGCTTTCATTGAGACTCTGAAATTATTTTTTCAAAACATTCAGGTTTTGAAAAAAGGCAAAAACTGTGTCTCAAATAGTCCTTCTCTGGTTTTTCAGACTGATATTTTAAGGCAAATTTAATTCATATAGTTCACACTCATTTACACTTAAATTATGGAACGAGAGCTTTTAACAGCTATTTAATATCCCAGACACCTTTGAGTCTTTACTGAGAGCTCCTAAAAGCAGTACCATCTTCCACCTCCACTCATCAGCTTAAGAGGTTGCATTTTGCACAGAGTAAACAAATTGAATACTGAAACTTTTGGTTATTTTTCCTCCTGGTTTATGACCTATGAATGTAAAGTGGCTTTCAGATGTAACATGACTAATTCCCCATCCCTATGCGCCAATGCAGAGTGTATGTCACTTTACACTTACTTATGAACAGCTATATAGCAGCAAATGAGCCAATCTCTGGCTCCTCGTTGGGCATCCATAGCATATAAATAGATAATTACAGGAACTCAGACCTCTATGGCATTTTTCATCTGAAAATTGCCCAGGCTGCCTTTAGAATGCTATAAGTATGTGTGCTAGAATTTGCTAGACACACAAAAATACCTAGTTATAGCTCTAAATAGCTCTAACTTTTTATATATGGCAAAGGCGTAAGCAGCTATAAACCAGGAAACCAAAGGTCCTTCCTACTAGGTCTAAGGCTCTTCAAAGAGGAGTTTTAAAAAAAGGTCATATTTTAGGCACATGGCATGGCTGCGTGTATGTGTGTGTGTGCGTGTGTGCGTGTGTGCGTGTGTGTGTGTGTATCAGAGAGAGATACAGAGACAATGAGAGACAGAGATAAGGGAGACAGAGATACGGAGGCTTTAAAATCATAAATATCCACCTGTTTGAAATTGTGAAGCTGCACATAGACCGAGTTTGAATTTTATGAACTTAAGGGATTTTTATGATTTTTTTAAAATTTTTATGAACGTGTATTAATTGTTCATATTAATGAGGTTCAGCTTGATATTTTAATAATGAGCACCGAAACATGCACTGATCAAATTCAGCCTTTTTTTTTTTTTTATTCTTTCCCAACTTCTGACGATCCTTGTCCCACATTCAAGGTCACGTGACTGCATTCGGTGTATGGCTGAGCAGTGTTTCATTATGTGCGTGTCCCACATTCTTACTCTCTGCTCACCGGCTGAGGGCCCCGGTCGACCTCACGCCAGAGCTCTGTGAAGATGCAGCGGCGATGAACGCGGGCGCCATACCCCTCGTGGTTTGCTCCTTCACATTCCCGTAACCCGGTATGTGAGCTCCTTTCTCCATATCTTTGCCACCATTTGTACATCTTTTTTTTTTTTTTCAGTAACAGTCGCGCGAGTTAAGAGAACAGGCTTCCCAGCTGCGCTGCTGTTGTTCCCACCTATTCTTACACATTCGCTGTCCTCGCAGTGGCAGAAGATGCCACCATCACAGGTGTCCAGAGACGCTCCGCAAGTCACCCTCCTCGTTCCCTTCACTGCCCTGCCTGCCAATCTCCGAGCTCCGCATTCTCGTTCTATTCCCAGTGACCTCCGCGATGTGTCTTCCTGTCTTCACACTGGTGAAAAGATGGATCCGGTTTGGGCTGGGGACTCCAGTGAGGCACTGGGGAGAAGCGTTCAGAAGCTGAGCTCCAAGGGAGCAGGCCCGAGGCAGGGCCCACTCCGCGATTACAGGAGGGGACAGGGATCCGTGTAGGGTGCGAGGAAGCCCCTTCTGTTGCGGCGCCGATAGCCGCCCCTCCTGCTCAGGCACCGCAGAGCTGTTCTGGATGGCTGCATTTTCCTAATCAGACTTCACTCGAGCCAGTAAATGCAGCTGGCTGCCCGCCCGAGTTCAATCCCAGCCCATTTCAGTTTACCCATTTCCTCAGAATGTAATCTCACTTCCTCACTATTGGATTCCATCAAGGTTTTGTAACTGATGAATAGAGGCCACCGGGAAGGTGGGGGTGGGACCTACCTATACCTGCTTTGCAGCACCACACTCAAGAGCCGCTGTCGCCTGATGTTCACTTCCCGCATCTGAGGACCCTTTTCTTGCTGCAGCTTAGTGCCACAGGGCACTGGCGCCTCCAGGGGCAACTTGTTTAGGAAATTCTCTTTTATATGGAGTTGATATTTACCTCCTTGAAATAGTGTTTTATAAACCTCAAGAGAGAACTCCTCTGAGGATTCACCAGGCTATTAAAAAAAATGTCATGATCTGCTTTTGCAATGGGGGGAGAGAGAGAAAGAGAGATAGGGCTGGGGGGATACTGGATGGTACATGTTTCCACATATATACTTCTAATTTCAGCATCAGGGTGGAAAGGGTTGAACTCTTTTCATAGAGCAGCAGCACTCAAGATGGCGACTACTGCGAGGACCCACTTTGGCCTCCGCCCTCACCCCATCCCTGAGGTGACTATTAGCAGCCAGTACCCGCTTTCTTCCCAGTTTGGCAAGGCCATCTTTTGCAGGTGTTAGTGGAGACAGCCAGGCAGGAGGCCTGAGAGCTTCCGTCAGCAGACAACCTTCTCTGGAGACTGCGCCCCTGCCAGGGAAGTCTTGCTGAAACTGCTTCACCTCCATGCCGGGGCCTCACACAGCTGAGCTGGGAATGCTGAGGGCTTTTTTTTTTTTTATGTTTGATTTGATTTGATTTTTGGTTGAGAAGAAATCATAGGCTTGGTTTAATCCAAAATGGAATCAAGTTAAGAAGCAACAGCAAAAAGCCAACCTAGGAGCACTTTTGATGTTGCCTGAGTCTGTCCAGCTTCAAGACACCGATAACATAGTGCGGAAAGGAGAATTACAGTTTGTGCTGAAATACCAGGTTTGCCAATAGAAAAGGAAAGAGGACAGTAAACATTAAGTGGTCTTTAAAAAGTCACTTTGCTAAAGGAAAAATGCCCTGTAGCATCCTGCTCTATAAAATAAGTTGTGTCATGTTTTCCAAAAAGAAACTGAGGCAATCTCATGAATAGGAACTACTCAAAACCAAAGCCATCATCTGGGCTACCGTGGAAGCTCAGATAAACTAGCATGGAGTTGACCCAGGTCCCTGAGGAAGAGTGCAGCGATCCCTTAGTGACATGTGCGGCTGGAAGAGGAGAAGTGGGGACACCCATGTGTGCAGCTACCTATCTTGCTCCAAGCACTGCTTGGAAGGTGGGTGCTATTAGGACCCTTGGCTTTTACTCTCAGGATTCTAGGTTCCATTCCAGGATCTCACAGAGCAAGAATTCCAGAAAATGCTTCAGACATTTCTAGTGGTCATAATAAAGGGGAAAGTTTACCGATGGCATCCATTCAGTGGAGTCGGGAATAGCATTCAAAACACCATGATGCCCTGGACAGCCCTCCCTTGGCCCAGCAGAGAAAAACAGCTTAACATGTCAGCAGTGCCAAGGCCAGAGCTGCAGGCTGCTCGTGCCAGTCCAATTCTGGCCTCAGAAGTGATAACGGCAACATCACTTCCGTTCAGTGCTAACCTATATATTGGAGGCCCTGACCCGATTCCTTGACAAAATAGGATCGGCACATTCACTTCTTCAATCCTGAGATGGCCTCAGGCTGGAGAGTTGGAGGCAGCTGCAGAGGGTGACAGTTGCCTCTCTCCTTGGCTTTAACACAAGGAGACAAGGTAGCATGCACCAGGTCACCAGGTCCCAGCAGGATACTTTCAGAGAGATAAAAGTTTGCCAGACAAGAGGAGGATATAGCTTTAGGATCTGGTCTCCAAGAGGAGCAATAAAAGGGACGTGTAATTTTTGTGCATGAATCACGGTGACATTATTTATCAGAGCTGTATTGGAGGCAACAACCTGACAGTGAGTTAGGAGATAAGGTCAGAAAGAAGCCAAGATCCTTAACACTCTTCTGTGGAGCAACTTCTTCTCCCTTGCTGCCCCTTCAAAGCCATCAAACAAAAGGCTCTGTGTTCTGGCGTCCTGAGGAGTCCAGGGTTAGAGCGCAGAGGCAGAGCCCTTGGAGGAACTCCTGGCCCTGCAGGCCTGAGGCCACCTATGCTTCCTGGAGAGGCCAGGCCCTTCAGCCTGCTTAAGGTGGCCAAACTGCCTGTTTTCTGTCTTCCTCAGGATGTTCTTTCTGGTCTGAAAATCACACGTACTGTATGTACCATCTCCTGCCAACATTAAATTCTCTCTCAAAACACTCAAAAACAAAAGCCCTACTCATTTTCTCCTCTTTCTCCATTTTTTATCCCTGCTCCACTGGAGCTTCAAGAACCTATAAGTGTAAACAGTGGTCCAAATCCGGAGGCTCTTGTTCCCATCGGTCTCTGTTTCCAGAACTGTGTACACTGCTTTTCTCCACTTGGCAGTTGGAAGATCCTCCGGCCTCAGTGGTATCATGGATGTGAAGTTGGATGTTGCTAATCTCTTGTTTACAGGTCCTATCTTTTTTTGTCAGAAATGAGGATCTAAAATTATTCTGTAACTGTTCTTGTGGCCTGCACTCCCTTTTTTAGATTCTCGCACTATGCTACCATGCTCAGAAGGTCTTCCTGAATGCAGGTGGGTTTTAAAGCAGCAGCACTCAAGATGGCGACCACTGCAAGGATCCACTTTGGCCTCTGCCCTCACCTCAGCCCTGAGGTGAATGTTAGCCAGCAGCCAGTATGTTCTGTTTTCTGTCTTCCTCAGGATATTCTTCTGGTCTTAAAATCACACTGTTTTGTCTCTTGATGCAACACAGCCAGTGTATTGGCTGCTACTTTTTTGAATCACGGGTTGGTTATATTTCATCAACTGCCTCCTGGGCAGCTCAGGACAAACACGACCAGCACACATGGCCCAGTGATAAGCTGCTCATGCACCTGAGCATGGTGAGGCCCAAATCATGAGGCGGGGGCAGTTGCACCCTGGACACAGCTCAACCCCCAGAGACCTAAAGTCCATGCTCTAACCCCCTCTAGCGCATGCTGGGTCTTCCTTCGCCTCACATGCCAGCAGTGTGATCTCAGCAAAGCAGCTAAGTCTGGGACTCGATTTCCTCCTCCCCAGGGGGAACTAAGACAGACTCCCCGAGTACTGCAGGCATGAATTCGGTATCACCAGTCTAATATCCAGCAGTGTGTCATCCAGACAGGACCCGAGGAAATGCCAAGGCTCTTCTGCGACATCCATGCTACTGCATACAGCTCCCAGGTTGAGAGCTTCCCCTGTTCGAGGAGACAGACAGCACACCTGAGCGAGGAGCAGGGGCCACACAAGGCCAGGTGCTGCCCCCTCCTCGGCATTATCCTCACATGTGAGGGAATGAAACTGAGCGTGTGTGACCACACAGAGAACACTGCACTATCACAAAAGGCTGTTTTTGCACTACAGCTAATGAGTTTTGACCTGTGTGAATTTGGTCTCATAATTACCCTACTCAGATTTCCTTTTAGCCAATCAGGTCAGTGTTGTGATCTTAACCATTTTAACAATTCTTGATCATCAGAGCAGACAACGCAGACCAGGAAAGATAACTAATGTTCTCCTCTTTTGAGTGCATCTTGTGTTTTCCAGGGTTGCAACACAAACGCAATTTTCTCTTCCCATTTGTCAATTCCAGTTCAAACTACTTCCCCTAACCCTCAGCTTCCCAAGGCCAAGGCAGCAGAGGTAAACTTCAGTGCCCTCAAGCCTGCGCCTTGCTGGCATTTTGCATCCATCGGCACCACAAACCAGGACTCCACTGCCAGACGGTGCTGAAGAGGAGATGGAAGAAGAACCTCTGTATAAAGGGAGAGATCTGTGAATAGCTGCATCACTATGTGATGGTGAGAGCAAAGGGCACTAAAAGCTGAGACAGCACAGAGGGCAGGTGTGGAAGAGAAAGTACAGAAAGAGCTTCGGCCCGCAGGGTGATGGAGGTCAGGTGGGGTTTGCGAGCTGCTGGGCTGTTTCAGGTGGTGGCAGAGGTCACAAGCTATTGTTTCTGATTTAAAGACAAAACTGAAAGAAGAGCTGCTGGGTGGAGAGGCGGGAGCTGCCCTTTGCTGCTATGAGTGGAGCTTCCAGAGAGGTAGAATATGCACTCTTTCCCTGGTGAAATCCAAAGGCCTAAGATAACAAGAGATAGGGACTTGGCCAGAGTGCATCAGGTGACTTTCTCATTCCAAGTGTCTTCCAGTCACCCACAGCCCATGTTTGATTGATAGTGGGACACCAGGTTCCAACCCCCCCCCCCCGCCACATATGCTTCCGCGCATGTCCATTTTAATTCTCTCTTCCTTCTTTTGGCATCTGGTTTATTCAGTGTATAAACCACTGATGCAAATGTCCAAACGAAATTATGTTGAATAATAGATGAAGACAGCTACATAATTTATAATGCTAGAGACCAGACAGAGCTGGATGGGCTGTGCTCAGGCCTGTGACCCCTCCTGAGCCATTTAAACACAATCCAATGGTCTTTGCAGCCTCTGTGTTACAAACCCCCAGGGCTGATGTTTGTGCCTTGGTCATGTCTTCATGGAGATCCGTCCCCAGACTCCCCAATCAAGCACCTGCCAAGCTTTGGTTCCCGGACTCTCATCAGCTCAGGCGGGAGTGATGGCACCCCAACGTCTCTGTGTGTGTCCTTTGCTGGGGGCAGCACCAGACCGTGGCCTTGCCCCTGGCAAGTGAGGTTCTTTGCTCCCCAGCTCCAGTTGAGATACCTGGTGCTTTGTACGATACTCTGGGCACCACGAGATGCAGTGTTTCAGATGTGGAAACTGCTCAGCCTTGAGCTGCTCTCGAGGACTGTGCTCTGCAACCTCTTATGAGGCACTAGTGAGGAGAATGCAAGAGAAATGGCTTGGGGCCTAGAGAGGAGGGGTAGAATGCTCTCTCTAGGCCTCAGCCAACTGCAGCTTTTAATAAAAATCATTAAGCAGTCGTGACATTCTGCCTTGCTTTTGTTATCCTTCTCTTTTGCCTGTCCACAGCCTCAGGTTCTCTTCCTTCCTTCTTAGAGAGAGAAAGAAATGGATGGGAATTGGATGCAGAGTCAGGAAAAGTCTGGGGACAAGGTCAGAGGGAAGAGACCGCCAAGGGAGTGCTTAGAGAAAGAGACCACAGTCATGTTTCTGCACAATCAATAAGAGCTTTTGTTTTGTGTTGCTGAAACCTGCGGGGCACGATTGGAGACAGTTATAAAGTACAAGTTGTTTTGTACCACAAAGATGTTTCCACTGTTAAAACAAAAAATAAAGCATCCCTGCTTTATCTTTCTGTGGCCAGGGACCTGGCCTAGGATAACGGTTCCACAACGCCAGCTCCTGCCATGTCAATTTAAAGGCACTCTGTTGGCCACGTGTGACCCACCCACTCCCAACATTAGCATCCAAGTATTAAGCCAGAGGAAGTCAATCTGGGAACATCACCAACATGGCCAGTAAGCTGCAATTTAGTCAGTGTGCACCCTCTGTAGGCCCTGGCTTTGGCCAGTGTGTACTTGAGTAGAGTATGTGGGGGTAGTGGTGGTGGAAATGGGTGGAAGGGGAGGAGGAGAGGTTCATTTGCAAGAACTGCCCAGCTGAGATAACATTTAAAATGAAAACGAGAAGGTCCAATGCTCTGTAATCCTCCAGCAGCTGCTCATTTTGGGTTGAGATTGCAAAAGAACATTTTGCCATTAGTTAATCTCTGGGCCAAGAGCAGGCATGTGGTTTCTGGTTCCTCTAAGCCACCTCAGAGGGGATCACTCAGCTGTGTCCTAAGGACGCTGAACAAGAGAGAAAGAACAAGGTGGCATGTAGGCTCCATCCGCATGTGTGGCCCCTGGGATGCCCCTGCAGATGGCCTGTTGGAGACAGTGAGGGCTTGGACAGGTTCACTGTAGCTCAGTGCCTGGAAAGGGCAGCTGGCGGGCTTGTCCCACTGTGCTCAGGCCTGTTATGTACCACTCTGAACAAGTTGTGCACATCCCAGAGATGCAGATTATCCTTCAGCACTAAGGGCCAGGCCTTCCTCCAAGAGATAGAGTGTGAGGAGAGTGCCAGAGCTCCTGAGAGTCTGCCCACCTCCTGCTTTCACAGAGCCTAGGAGCTCATCTGCCACTCACCAGTCCAGCCAGGATCTCACTCACTCAGGCAGATGCCTTCCTCTCTCAGCATTGAGGAAAGCATTTTTCTTTTTCTGGGGGAAATTACAAATGAAACTAAACTGACTTTGAACATAAGAATGATAGCAGATGGCCACATCAATTGTAAGTAGTGCAATAAAAGTACAAATGGGGACTTGCTCATAATTAATTAATTTACACAGTCCAAAGGGATTTGGATCAAGTATGGTCATTGTGATGTATCAGGTGTGGTCCTTATTCAGTTGTTCTCCTAGGGTTTGGCCTTACTGGTTGCCCCTCATCACCCTGACCCTCCACTGCAAGACACCTTGCAAGACAAGGTTTCTACGTTTCATGGAACTGGAGAGTTGAAATAAAGACTTGCAGTCATCTCTCTAGAATGTCAACAGGCTGCCTAATTAGGACAGCCATGGAGTACTTGTAGGACATGAAGAGTTCCATAAATGCATATTCTTCTTGTTATGATCATGACACAGTAATAATAACCCAGCTTGCCGGGGCATTTTCACAGCAGCAAACACTCTCTTATTTATTTGGCAATCATGTGCTTCGCTATTTATGGATGGAAAATATTCAGAGATGCCAAGGTCAGGTCACTGGATGAAGGCAACAGAGGAGAGATATTCTGATTTTTCAATTCACCCTGAGTTTGGGAAGATTCACAGAACCATGGTAACAGAAAAGGCAAGAACTGAGTTTGCTAGGAACATAGCAACTGCTACTGTGGGTGGCTACAGTGGTCACTGCAGGGCTGAGAGGGCCTCTGAGTCCTCTGGTGTGGCTCCCCAAGATGAGGCACAACAAAAGAAAACCAAGAAGGTCACAGAGCAAGGACTGATCTTGGCTCACAGACATGGTTTTGACAGGACTCTTGCTACCTCTGTGAGCTTAGTGAACAGCCTCAAACTGAAAAAAAATAGATTTAGAACTCTCACAGGGTAGAGTTTCTCGTCTTCATTGGGCATAAGGATAGATAAATACACAACAAGATGAAAACACCATTTAATAGTAATAATAATATTAATGTCAATAACATTGAAGTGTCCATAGTAGACAGCAAACATTCTTCAAAGACCTGGTTGTGCAGTACAGCATTAAGTGTTCAAACAGCTCTTTGAAGCATATATTATTAGAACTGATATTTGCAGAAGAGGAAACTACAGAGAGCCTAAGTCAGTTAGAACAGGTTACAGAGAAACAAGTGGCAGGCTTGAGTTGAAGTCTGCTGAGGGACTCTTTAGATTGGGGTAGTTTAGCTACTTTTACTGGATATATTGCATGTATTCCCTTATTCGATCCAACCCCAGAATTCCCCTGACTGTAGGAGGCCCAAGGGCATAGCCTGAGATCCAAGCACTATGCTGATCTGTGGCTCCTGTCCTCATGCAGCTGTGGCCTGTGGTTCTGACATGCTCCCATTCACACATAAGCTTTCATGGGGGCAGAAAGGCTCTACTCTGTCTAGCACAGAGCTCTTTTCTTATGCACTGCAGTGGTGTTGGAAGCCATGGGGAAAGCACATTAGGACAGTCCAGGCTCCCAAGCCTACCTCTGTACCCCTGAGAGTTCCGTCTTGCTTTGGTGGCCATCTTCTCTAATAAAATAGGGATTTCACAATAGAACCCACGAGAGCTGCCAGCTTTCCTTCTCAAGCATTTCAAACTCGCTATAGCCATGGTGGTGATATATCTAGGTCAATCACATGCAGTATTTTAACATCTAAATTAAATGGCAAGAAAGCCTGGAATCTATTACCTTCTCCATCAACACTAAAATCAAGCTGGCAGGACCCATCCAATTTTTCTCTTACAGATGGAACTTGAGAGGACAAAAATGCCAGTGAAGACCAAGGTAGCCCTGGTCTGAGGGAAAAGGAAAGGCAGTGAGTGTTGGCCCAACAGTACTAGCAGCTCAGAGGAATCCAGCCCCGTTAAGGGGAGCAAGTCTTTTTTTTTTTTTTTTTAGGTTTTTTGAGACAGGGTCTCACTTTGTAGTTCAGGCTGGCTCTGAGCTCAGCCTCAAATGCATCACAGCAATCCTCCTGCCTCTGCCTCCCGAGTGCTAGGATTACAGGCGTGAGCCACCACACCCGGCACTGTGGTATGTGGCACTGGCTGTTGCTGGGCGTGAGTCTCCACACCCAGTATAGGTATGTGGTTACCGGGGATGGAACCCGGGTCCTTGCGCTTATAAGACAGGCGCCGGAACCACTGAGCTAAATCCCCAGCCCGCAAGTCTTTTTTGTTTTTGAGACAGGGTCTCGCTTTGTAGTTCAAGCTGGCCCTGAGCTCAGCCTCAAACTCACATCACAGCAATCCTCCTGCCTCTGCCTCCCGAGTGCTGGGATTACAGGCATGAGCCACCACGCCAGGCACTTGTGGTATGTGGTACTGATTGCTGCTGGGGTGAGTCTCCACACCCAATATTGTATGTGGTTACCAGGGATCAAACCTAAGCCCTTGCGCTTGCAAGACAGGCGCAAGAACCATTGAGCTAAATCCCCAGCCTCAGGGAAGCCTTATCTCCAGTTTTATCTCCAGCCCGAGTCCCACATCTCCCCACCTTGAGGGAAAAAACAAGTCCCTCGGGCCCACACTTAGACTATCATGACCCATGTTTTCTTATCATGACCCGATCTCATCAGGATAGATGGTGATTCCAAAATATAGTACATTTCATCAATTCCAGTGAAATTATTACATCTGACAAAGAAATTTACCTTGGTTGTCATGGCTGTGTCAGCTCAGACCTGTCTCATAAGATGAGCGACAGAGAGAGCTGGCACCACTCAGGACCACCAGCTGCTCAGCCTCTCATCCAGCTGGGTTGCCACCAGTGTCCCTAAACAGTCCTTGTGACCTCTGAAGTGGCCCTTGGCATACTGATGGGACCCTGTTTCCCTGGGCTGACCCCGCACCGGATGCTCATGGCCTCATGGAGACACAGTCGACATCCTCAAGTCTTCTTAGCATAAATCATCCGCCAGCTGCACACCCAAATATCTCCCTTCTCGTGATTTTGTCAGATCATCACCGCTAATGGGATGCTGAAATTCCTAAGTGTGTCTATTTCCAGGGCTGGGCAGGGGGACTGTAGCTTCCCAGTCTGAAACGATGATGGTTTTGCTGGGGACACAAACTCCACATGTCTCAAGAGGGCACCAGGTTTACTTGGGTCGGGAGGTAATTTTTCCCTGCTGTGATCTTTAATACTGAAAGTTTAAATATATCAGTGGTTGCTGAGCACAGCCAGTGACCTCAGAATTGCTCAGGAAATCACAGAATTTTAAAGCAAGGGGAGAAAAAGATATCAGTTCTTTTTTCTCCCCTCAGGCTGGGATCCCTGACGCTCTGTCTGGAAATGCTGTCAAAGGGCATCTTCAAAGCAGACAGTACTGGGGTGGCCTGTCTGCCCCAGACAGTGGATATGGTTTCCCCTGGACCCGTATGAGGAAGAAATGGATTTAATCTCTTGATCTATGACTTTTGAGGAGCAAGAGCTGGTTCTGCCACCATATGGGCCGGGAAGTCAGGACAGGCTCCAACCCAGGCAGTGACACACTCCAGGTCATGTCCTGAGTAGTACCAGGAAGTAGAGCCAAAGCCAGATGCAAGGACTATAAGCCTCTGAGGGGAGGCCAGGCCCTCAACTTCTCAGGTGACTTCTCGGTCAACTTTTACCCTTACTGGGGAAACTTTACCCTTGGGTTTTTCTATTTATCATATGTAGTAACCTTCATCCCTGGATGGGCAAAGGTTGAACTGCTACAGATGCAGAAGGCCATGGACCCTCAAGTCCCTGATATAAAATGACAAAACACCTCCTCTACCTAGCTACCTCCTCCACTTCCAGCCACCTCTAGATTTCTCAGACCACCTAGTACAATGTCAATCTGGTGGAACTGGCACTCTACCATATTATTTAAGGAATAATAACAAATGTAAGTCTCTATTTTTTAAGTAGAGACACAGATGTGTGTGTGTGTGTGTGTGTGTGTGTGTGTGTGTGTGTGT
>PVIR01013545.1:0-42077 GCA_004026965.1 Petromus typicus
GTCCTCTTCTATTTTTTTCATACTTGAACTCCTTGAAGGTGGCATATAATTGAGTTGTTCTTTTTAAAAATCTGATCTTTTCATTTGGTGTTTCAGGTTATTTACATTTAATGTAATTACTCATATCCCTAAATTTAGCTCTGCCATTTTAGTTGCTTTCAATCTGTTCATTTTGTGTGTGATTTCCTTCCCCCTTTCTCTTTCTTACCTTCTTTGAGTTATTTGAAGGCTTTAGTGTTTCATTTTTAGTATTTCATTTTAACTTTACTCATTGTGAATTTTTAAAATTTGCAAGTCATTACTGTGTGTGTGTGTGTGTGTCTATCTCTCCCTCTGTCTGTAGTTGCTTCATGGGTTACATACCTAGATTCTTCTACTTAAAATTTTTTGATTCATGTGAAAATAGAAATTTTTTTTTTCTTTGAGACATCTCCCTTTGTAGTTCACACTGGTCCTGAGCTCACTGTATAGCGCAGGTGAGCCTCAAACTCACAGCAGTCTTTCTGCCTCTGCCTCCCAAGTACTGGGATTACAGGCATGAGTCACGCCCACCATTGTGGTATGTGGTACTGATTGCTGGTAGCAGGCCAGCATTGATGTATACGGTTACCAGGGATCAAACCCTGGCTCCTGCACTTGCAAGGCAGATGCCGGAACCACTGAGCTAAATCCCTGACTCCTAAAATAGGTATCTTGATATCTTAAATGTTCCTTTATCCCTTTCTTTTAGTTATATTATCTTATATATTTAATATTATATATATGGAAAACTGTATTGACAATTTGTTTTCGACTGTTGGATGTACAATTTCTAAATTGAAGTAATTATTATATTTATCCAGAAGATTACCTTTTTATCATTCTTGGTATCATTTTCCTTCTGTCCTTTAGTAGTTTCTTTATCACAAATCTGTTGAGAGTAAATTCTCTTATTTTTACCTTCCCTGGAGAATATGTTTATTTTTAGCGTATTCCTAAAAGCTATTTTTACTTGGTATAGAAAATTTGAGTTGTTAGTTCATAACTTTGAGCCCTTTAAAAATGTTCTGTTTCCTTCTTAACTCTGAGTTTTGGTAAGAAATTCACAGATAATTCAAACTGCTGCTCCCCTATAAGTAATATATCACTTTTTTTTCCCCTTATTGCTTTCAAAATTTTTTGTCCTTAGGTTTCATGGGAATTACAATATGTCTGGGCATATATTTCTTTGGTTTTATTCTATTTGATTTTTCTGAGTTTCTAGGATCTGATATGTCTTTTAGAAAATTTCAGCCATTATTCAGATTCTTTCACTCTTTTCAAAATGCCAAAGACACAAATATTAGACTTTTGATATCCCAATGGTTCTTGAGATTGTGTTCATTTTTTCTGCTTTTCATAGTATGTAATTTTCATCATCTGTCTTCGAGTTCACTTTCTTTTGTCATATCCATTTTGTTTATTAAGCTTATCAAGTGATTAATTTACTCTATTTTTCCACTCTAAAATTGTATTTGGTTCTATGGTAGGGCCTCCCTTAACTATGACTTTGCTTCCCATGATGTCAGTTACCCATAGTTATCCTGAAAAAATATAAATGGAAAATTTGATAAATACATAGTTTATAAGTTTTACATTGTGTGTCATTCTTTTTTTTTTTTTTTTTTTTTTTTTTTTTTTTTTTTTTTTTTTTTTTTTTTTTTTTTTTTTTTTTTTTTTTTTTTTTTTTTTTTTTTTTTTTTTTTTTGAGACAAGTACTCGCTTTTTGTAATTTAGGCTAGTCCTGAGCACAGCCTTGAACTCACAGCAATCCTCCTGCCTCTGCATCCCAAGTACTGGGATTACAGGCGTGAGTCACTATACCTGGCATTGTGGTATGTGGTTCTGATTGCTGATGGGCCTGAGTCACCACACCTGGCATTGTTGTATGTGGTTACCAGGGATCAAACCCTGGCCCTTGCATTTGCAAGGCAGGTGCTGGAACCACTGAGCTAAATCCCCAGCCCTTGTGTGTTATTCTTAATAATGTGTAAAATCTTAGGTTGTATGCATTATTCACTTGTTAGCCACTTAATAATTTGTCTTTACTGGACTATTGCTGTGCTTATACATGGAGTTTGGTACTATGTACAGGTTCAAGCATTCACTGGAGGTCTCAGGATATAACCCCTACAGAGATGAGGGGACTACTGTATTTCATGCCTTCTGTCTCTTTGTTGAGAAATTCTCTATTTCAAAAATGTTCTCCTGTCTTGGAAGATTATTATTGTAATAGGTGCTTTAAAGTTTTCATTAGACAGTGTATCATTGTGTCTTTTCACTATTACTGTTTTTTGATTCTCTGCATGCTATTCCTACTTCTTCAAATGCCATATTTTCTTGACTTGCATTCTAGATATTTTCAGTACTGTGAGACTCTTTGTCTTCATTCATTTTTAAGAGTCATGTTCATATTTGTTTTAGCATTCAGTTAACTTTGTTAGGTTTAGCCTGCAAGTTGTAACCAGTTTATGGGTTATGATTTGGGGTCAGTTTAGTTTCAGAGCCTACAGTGCTTTGTTCTTTGAGTCTGTCCTGTATGTTCACTACCCACTGGAAAATTTGAGATAAGTGAATCTCTCACTTCAGTTTTTGAAGTATTTGGTAATACTATTTAGCTTAATACCATTTAGGTAATACTATTCAAGCTGTTAAACCAAGCTGTTCTAGGATTGGTGGTGCACACCTGCAGTCCCACCACTCCAGAGGCTGACACTGGATGATTGCTGCAAGTTTGAGAGTAACCTGAGCTGTACAGTGAAGTCAAGGCTAGCCTGAATAGCAAGACCCTGTCTCAAAACAAATACAGACAAAAAGAAATGTTCTGTACTCATGTCTGAGGTGAGTCCAGAAATTCATAATGAACTTTATGGGATTACTTTCCTGAGTTATTTCAGCAGTTTCATCTATGCTATGCATTCTCCAGGGACCCTCATTTTTAGTCTTCCAGCTGGAAAGCTGAGACTTTGTTTACTTTGTCTATTCTTGTAATTACATCTATATTCAGGGCCAAGTGTTGAGAATGCAGAGAGGGAAAGGCAAAAGAGAGCAAGAGGAGCTGGAGATTAGCTCAGTGGTTCTGGCGCCTGCCTTGCAAGCACAAGGGCCAGGATTCAATCCTCGGTAACTACATACCACAATGCTGGGTGTGGTAGCTCATGCCTGTGATCCCAGCACATGGGAGGCAGAGGCAGGAGGATTGATTACTGTGAGTTCCAGGCTGGCCTAGGCTACCTAGTGAGCTTAGGACCAGCCTGATCTACAAAGTAAAACCCTATCTCAAAAAAAAAAAAAATATGTTGCCTCACTCTCTTGAAACTATAGTAGTTTCTGGAATTATAGAAACTAATTTGGGTACCTGTGGGCACCCGGCCTTTATTATCATGGAAACAGTCAAGGGATTACTTTCCCTGCTCCTTAAGCATGAGCTAGAGGACTACTTTTGAAACTTTGCCTAGATGCCTGCTTCCTGGTTTCATTTACATATTTCCCCTTTTGTGGCTTTCTACACATATACAGGTGGTATATATAGATGGCATGTGTTAAGCTTGTGTGTAGATGTTCCCCTAAAGCTTCATGCTGTCATAAGTGGAGCTTATGAAAGGTGGCAGCATCTACTGTGTGATCAAGGGTGTGTAATTATTTACTAAATTAACCAACTGATTGGTTTGGCATAGTTCTGGGAGTAGGTAATAAGAAGGCCCTCCCAGGATGTGAGTGCTACCTGCACTAAGGGTGTGTGACCTGAATAGAATATAATGAACAAAGAGAGGGCTGGTATGGTCGCCTGTCACTTGCTGCTTGCTGCTTTTGATGCCTCTTGCCTACCATGAACTGTTTTGCTTCTGTGATGCCCCTCTGCCATGTCACCCTGCCTTGGAACCAGTAGATTATGGACCAGAACCACTCCAAACTGTTAGCTACAATGAACCTTTCCTCTTTAACTTTGGGTATGGGGTATTTTGTCTCAGCCACAAAAAGAGTAGCTAAGACAGTGGGACACAAAAGGGAAAAAAAGTAAATCTCTCCTTGTCCTTTGAGTTATGGTGTACCATGTATTAGTAAGTATAATATTCATTTACAGTATTTAGTGATTAGATTTAGTTATCATTTAAATATTTGCCATGTGTTGAGACTTTATATATTTAATATATATTATTTAAGTCTAACAACTATCAATTTTTTATACATAGGAAATTAAGTGGTAAAATTGTTAAGCTATGTCCAGAGTACACAAATATAGGTGACAAGCAGGTATTTGAACATAGATATTTCTTTTTTTTTTTTTTTAGGTTTTTTTTTGAGACAGGGTCTCACTTTGTGGTTCAGGCTGGCCCTGAGCTCAGCCTCAAACTCACATCACAGCAATCCTCCTGCCTCTGCCTCCCGAGTGCTAGGATTACAGGCGTGAGCCACCACGCCCGGCACTATGGTATGTAGTACTGGTTGCTGCTGGGCGTGAGTCTCCACACCCAGTATTGTATGTGGATACTGGGGAATCGAACCCGGGCCCTTGCGCTTGCAAGACAGGCGCCGGAACCGCTGAGCTAACTCCCCAGCCCTGAACATAGATATTTCTGATCCCAAAGTATTACCACAGTGTGATCTCAGGACCACTAGAATTACCAAAATCACCTAGGAATGTTTTAGAAATATACACTCTGGCCACACTTTAGATCTACTAAGCCTGGAATTCTGGGAGCAGGGCCTAGTAATTTGTTTTAATAAGCCCTGTGTTACCCTGATATGTACCATTAATAGTGCTGATTTTTTTCTTCCTCCTTTAGATAGAGATCAGATCATCAACTTCCTACTATAATCTACTGATAAGATATTAGCTATTGACAACCTGTGACAGCCATTTATTAAATGAATGTAGTGTTGTCCATATTATTCTGCTTTAACTCTCCCAGAAGATGCAGTCTTTTCTTCAGACAAAGTATTGTTTCTTCTAGGCCTCAGCATTTATTAAAATAATAATGTACCTTTCTGTCATGAAATAAAACATTTTCTTTCCATACTGCTTTGATTGTTTTCTGATTAAGCTGACTGACTCTTAGAGAATCATCTGGGTTTGCAGTATAAGGCTAAATGGCAGCTCTGCTGCATGCAGTCTTTAGAGAAGTCATTTCTAGCTCATGGCATTAGAAATTCATATTTGACCCTAGTTCTCATGGTCCAAAATTGAGGAGTTTTGGCCAGGCATAGAGGAGTACACCTGTAATCCCAGCACTTGGGATGTTGAGACAGGAAGATCATCATGAGTTTAAGGCCAGCTTCAGCTACACATAGTAAATTCAAGGTCAACTTGAACTGCATAGTGAAACACTGTCCCAGAATAAATAAATAAATAAAAAATAAATAAATTTGAGAGGTCTTTATTTTAAGCAGGAGATACCGAAGAGAACAAAATAGAAACAAAGGGTATATGCTGCTGTCTCTTAAGAAAGCTTTCCTGAATCTCCCACATTATATATCTGCTTTGTCTCATTGGACAGGATTTAGTCCAACATCCCAACAAAGGTATAAAAATGCAGTATTACTCTTGGTAGTTTTGTGCCAGGTAATTATATTATTATGAAATAAAAGGAAAAAGGGGAGATACAGAACACAACTACCAGTCTGCCACACTCTCTCAGCTAAGGGTAGTTCCTTTGTACTTTGCTTTCTCTGGCTCTCTAGTTAATTCACAGTTAGGTCATGTTGTAGTCTGTTTGCCTCCACTAGATTGTGGACTTCTCAGAGACTGTATTTTTCATCTTTTTCTCTTTAGTGCCTTATATAAAGTTTAGCACCTGGTCCTTGCTTCTAATAGTGAATGGATAAAGACATTTGGAAAAAGTACAGCAAAAATATCAGTGATACAAACAAATAGCAGTATTTAAATACCCATGTGAACAATGGTAATCGCTTATGTAGACATGAGTATCTTTTACTTAAGTTTTTTTTTTTTTCTCCATTATATGAAGTAGACACTGCCTATAGTAAAGGCCATGATATACTTGTTCTTTCAAATAAAGTCTCAGAATCTGTTAACCAAAACATAGAATACAAATGAAGTTGTTCAAAAGGTCATATACTTCTTCTGTTACACATTTTTTATTACGGAAATAAAATATGTAACAAAACTCACCATTTCTAAGTATACAGTTTTAAATATTTTCATGTTGTTACATGGCTATCACTGCCTATCATCCTATACTAATTAAACCCTGATTCCTCTTTTTCTTTCCTCTCCCCTGAAACCACTTATGTCAGTTTCCTATTGTCATGACAAAATACCTGATAAAATCAATTTAAAAGAGGAAGAGGTTCCAAGGCAGAAAAGAGTATGGTGGAGGAAAGCTGCTCCCTAGGTAACACTAGGAAGCAGAGAAAGGGAAAGAAACTGGTCCCACCTCCTGTTTCTAGCACCTTCCAATGCTATCAAATTCTGATCTTATCAGTGGATTAATCCCATTAGCTAGCAGCCAAGCCTTCAACACAGTGAACCTTTGGGGGACATATTATAGATCACTATGATACTGATACAGAGGAAATAAGCTGCCAACGTGCTAGATGTTAGGTACACCAAATTTATGTTCCCCATATTCAAAGAATGAATTCTAAGGAACAATGGTAGGAAAATCTTTTGTGGACTAGGAATAGCTCTGAGACAGGAAGAGTCCCAAATGGGTTGCCAGTGAGCCCACTTCTCAGGAAGTTTTATAGAGCAAAGTCACAAGCGATGGGTACAACATGGGTCAAATTATAATCACCCAAAACAATTACAAGTACAGACACCATATATTGATCCAGTAGTAGGAGTAGTAAGAGCATATGGATGACATGAGTAATCTTGGGTCAGTATAGTCTTAGTGTTGTCTTTAGTCTTAGTACTCTTAGCAGTATTACTCACAGTCTTAGTGGGGAGAAGATAGCCACCACTAATGAAATGATGATTTATTTATATGGGAAATATCAAAAGGGTAGTACCAGTAATATCAAGCTTCCTTAGGGAAGCAAGTAAATTTGGCCATTGTGACTTTGATCTTCAAATGCACCTCCAGCCAGTTTTTGATGTGTTCTCATTTTCCCCACTGACTCACTCCCTCAAGAACCTAGTCTTGTCTGACTGCTTATAATTCTACCTGACTTTGCTATTTATAGCAATACCACCTTTCTGCTTTCTGACTCTTATGAATATAACTGCTTTAGGATTCTTATAAGAGAGAAATCATATAATATTTGTCCTTTTGTGACTAGCATACTTCATTTAGCATGATGTCTTCAAGGTTTATCCACGTTTTAGCATGTGTTAGAATTTTGTACCTTTTTTAGATTGAATATTTTTATTGTGTATGAACCATATTTTATTTATTGAATTCATATGTTGCTAGACAACTAAGTTGCTGTCTTTCTTCCTTACTTTTTGGGGGGGGGTAAAGTTTTTATTTTCTACAACTGTTAACATTAGGAGTAGTGTCTTAATCTGTTGTAATTTCAGCATCAGTGCACCCAAACACAAACCACATACTTACGTGCTTTTTACACAGGAAATTTAAGAAAAGTATAAATAAGAAAAGCAGTCATATATAAGAATTTATTATTCTAGGATGTAACCTACCACCTCTCCCAATCACAGTTTCTGAAAGTAAACTAAAAATAAACTAAACTAAAAATAAAATCAAAGTTGTGATAAACATAGCCCTGGTGTCCAATCTGGAAAAAGGTGCAAGGATGGATTATGAACAAACTATGGTGACACTTCATAAGGAAAGCCTAGGTTTTGTTTTAAGAATCTTGATTATATGGTGAAGAGCACAGGAAGGGCCAGGGATTTAGCTCAGTGGTTCCAGCGCCTGTCTTGCAAGCGCAAGGGCCCGGGTTCGATCCCCCAGTAACCACATACAATACTGAGTATGGAGACTCACGCCCAGCAGCAACCAATACAACATACCACAGTGCTGGGTGTGGTGGCTCATGCCTGTAGTCCCAGCACTTGGGAGGCAGAGGCAGGAGGATTGCTGTGATGTGAGTTTGAGGCTGAGCTCGGGGCCAGCCTGAACTACAAAGCGAGACCTTGTCTCAGCAAAAAAAAAAAAAAAACAGGAAAATACTATCTATAGATTCTTATTCTTTTGAAATAATGTATAAAGGTTTATATGATGTCTGAATAGTGAGAAGAGATACATCTGAAATTTAATAGTTTTGCTCTTACAAAGTTTCTCTCTTGAAAAAATCATTTTTTGGTAGAGTAAGAAAAATAACTTCATTTGTACCATCTCACTTCAATATTACAAGCGCAAGGGCCCGGGTTCGATCCCACAGTAACCACATACAATACTGGGTGTGGAGACTCACGCCCAGCAGCAACCAGTACAACATACCACAGTGCTGGGTGTGGTGGCTCACGCCTGTAATCCCAGCACTCGGGAGGCAGAGGCAGGAGGATTGCTGTGATGTGAGTTTGAGGCTGAGCTCGGGGCCAGCCTGAACTACAAAGCGAGACCCTGTCTCAGCAAAAGAAAAAAAAAAAAACAGGAAAATACAATCTATAGATTCTTATTCTTTTGAAATAATGTGTAAAGGTTTTTATGATGTCTGAATAGTGAGAAGAGATACATCTGAAATTTAATAGTTTTGCTCTTACAAAGTTTCTCTCTTGAAAAAATCGTTTTTTGGTAGAGTAAGAAAAATAACTTCATTTGTACCATCTGACTTCAATATTACAGGAAGTTTATTGATAATAGTTACTGAATATTTTATCTAGTACCTAGAAAATTCTGACCTGGAGCCTCTGTCCTGAGGGGCACATAGAACAAACTAGATGTCAAATTCTGTTATTTAAATTGTCTGGTCACACTTTCAAATAATTATCTAAGTAGATTATATACCCAGAGGTTTAAGTAAACTATCTTGGATGCTTTCCTATTGAGATTGTTTAGTCAGTTTGGCAAAGTGGTAAGTCATGCTTTACTAGCCATCTCACAGACTAGCTACTAACATTGTGTAACAGTCTAACTGAACCAAGATCAAAGCTTCACAATAGAGTATCGTAGCCCAGATACCTTTTGTCTTTTTTAAAAATCTGAATTACTATAAATGTCTATTCTCCTTGGTGCTTTAGAGTCTAACAAGCAACATAAGACTATTCTCTGTCAGTTGAATCTTGTAGTACTATTACAGAGATAAAATTGATATGAAGTGATTTGAAAGAAGAGAATAAATTGTAGTGCTAACTGTGTAAACCCTTTTGGAGGAATCAGCAAGGAGACCTTAGAACTTGATGGAGATGTTAAAAATAGAATTGAATGGTGGAGGGCAAAGTAGAGGAAGTGTCTCAGAGTAGGAATTAAGTTTGGATAAAGTGGGGCCTAATTATAAATAGCAGTGAGTGAACTGATACCGGCACAAGATGTTGTAACTCTTGAATGTTCCCAAAAGGAAATGAGTCTGGCAGAGTTACTAGTCTGAGAAGACAGGAGGAAAGACTAAGAATTATAAAAAAGAAGGTAGCAAAGAAACAAAATTACTGGAAGTGAAAGTGGGGAAAACAGATACAGTTGAGATATTTTGGGGGAGAAAAATTGTTGACTGAGGTATCATTAAATTAGAGGGTGAAAGTGGAGGAAGAGAAAAATCCTATTAAGTATTTTCTAAAATTCATAACTGTGATAATAACATCTATCTCAGGTATGTGTGTATACATGTATATATATGTATATATGTGTGTATATATGTATATGTGTATATATGTGTGTATATATGTATACATATGTGTGTATCAGTTCCCACAATTAATGTAATCCTTATGTACTACTAACATGTACTAATAAAAATTATTTTTTAAAAAACTGCAAAGGCAAGAATGTCTATTATCACAGTTTCTAAGTTTATGTAAAGACTCTTAAAAACAAAGAAAAGGTTTTCCTCATTAGCTGCACTTTAACTGAACATACTATGTTAGTTTAACTACTACGTGAAATACACAAGTTGCATCCAGAAAATAGGTGTTTCTCTGTACAATTAAATAAGTAGGAGAATTTAAATTACTTTAATGAAGAATAGCATCTTAGAGTAAATAGTTATACAGCAAAATAATATATCTCAGAGAATTACATTCTTTAAAATAGTAAAAGTTAATGAATTAAATTGTAGTTTGATTGCATAATTTTCATCTTTATCAGAGTGGTAAATTAATTGTTCTAATGTTCATCCAACCTCACATTTATAGGCTGTGTCTAATTTGATCGTTTTTCATACTGTCTGACTCATCTTGCTGATGTTATCACTGAACAGTTTCAGCTCTATTCCAAAGTCCTGTCCAAGAGGACACATGCTGAGGGAGTAGAGAGGCTACTGTGCACTGTGTTGCTCACGTGTTCACCATGGGGCTGAAATCCCTAATCTCCCTGCCAAATGGCTCGAACAACCAGTGGTACATGCATGGCTATCCCATCACACTGTTCTTATGAATTTTTTTTTTAGTAAAATTAAAAAGACTGATGAAAGTAATTAGATCCATTTGTACCACCAGTGGTATAAGCTGATGGAAACGCGTTAATGACCTTACCTGACATGGCCACAATTGGTTGGAGTGTGGATACCCAAATTAAAGACACCAGTCATAAGTCAGCTGTTGGCCAACTAAGTAGATGAGCACTGAAAATGGTTTTGTGCATATGGGAAGGAGCTTAACCAATTAGGTCCCTATAGGCTTTATGATTGGCTAAAGATTTATAGTACTTTTAATTCCCTGTCAGAATGTACTCAGGCTAGACAAGGTGAAGTTGTGGTTCCTCTTACATATGCCTGTGATCATGTTTGTCAGAAGACTCCACAAAACAGTAGTTGTTAAACAGTGAAGCAGAATTTGAAAAGAGAGAGAGAAAAGTAGTTAGCGATTAGGGAAAGGTATAAGAAAGTAGCACCTGTAAGATAGAAAACTTGAAAACACGGACACCATCTGGTGGCTAGAGGCAACTCAGATGCCTAAAGCTGATACAGAGGGAGTTACTAACTCCTTGTTAAGAGTAAAGATCCAGAGTGAGGAACCCCTGGCTCCTGTGACTGCCTCGCCCCATAGTGCAGCCCCAGCTCCAAACCAGGTTCTCAGGTCCCATATACCTGAGCCCCAGGCCAACTTGTGTTGTCAACTTTGTTCTTGGGTTTCTGTGAGGATTCCTGTTTCTTTTATCATCGTGATCCTCTCTGTCACACTCAATTCTGTTTATCTACCCTCAGTGATCAGAATCTTGCAACCAGAAGAGACTAACAGATGAGTAAAGTTAGGCATTGGATTCAAAAGTAACTAATATGTAGAGTTAGAGTCATATCAGAATGCCGCTGTTCAGATTAACAAGTCAAAAGCATTTTTACCACAATGGAATAACCACCATTCCTACCACTGCTTCCCCCTTCTCTCCTTTTTATATACCTGTACTTTGGAAATTGTCACCTTTCAAGCTGGTATACTAGTTAAAATTATATGGCATCACACCATCTATTTCTGTCAGCCTATAAATAGTCTCTCTATATACAAAGGAATGCGCATTACCTATTATTGGCTCTCTGCTGGAAAGGGTATTTCCTATTTGCCAATCCAGTGCTACTTACCACTAATCCCCAGTACTATTTGAGAGTCTGCCTGACTTTAGCAGAGACTTTTAAAATTGTTTTATTGAATTCTTCTATTTTGTGACTCATTCTTTGTCTCTATCTTGCCTTACTGTTGCTCTACCATTTCTTTTAAAAGTTTTAAAAAATAACCACTATTTTTTATTCTGCACCATACATATAATTTGTCTTTATGATAACAACTTTGATTGGTGTTTATTTAAATATCTCAAGACCTTATGCTTGTATATGGATCTGTGTCTTTCCTGTTCACTTTCTTGGAATAAATTTCTAATTGTCAAACTTTGGGTTAAATATATATATATATATATATATATATATATATATATATATATATATATATATATATATAGTTCTAAACCTCTGATTTATGTATCCTTAGTCAAGAATTTATGTTCTCCTGGTACTGTGTAGTATACAGATTAGTCAGTGCTCACTAAGAAACAAGATATACAAATAAATAAAGATTATAAAATAGGCTTACAGCTGCCACCCACCATTACGGTCAGGTGTGGAAGAGTACAAAGGGTTCAAAGCCTGGACCTCACTTCAGTGGCCCATGTGAGTCCATAGCAGGAGGCTGAAGTATCCTTGCTGGAAGGCAAGAGATGTTGTCCAAGGTGTAGGTGAAGACTGGAGCTCCTCCAAAGAAACAGAAGCGAGCCTTCCTTCTTCATTTCCCTTTTGTTCCATTCAGGTGACAAATCAATTGGTGGTGCCACTCATAACCCCTCTGAGTAAATCCATCTTTTGTAAATCACCTCAGCTACACCTGGAACTGTACTCAGTTTCATTGGGCGTTTCTTATTCAAGTTGACACAGTCGCTTATCACATTACATGGGAATAGTAGTTTCCAAATATCTATACTAGAAAATACCATTAAAGTGTTAAAAAAAATCAAATTTTACCAAGTTGACAAATGAAAAAATGTCCTATCATATTTCAAATGTTTAATAAATTACAAGGATGACCTTTTGTCCATATGTTTTTTGGCCAAGTATACATCCAATTTGTGATTTTGGACTATGTCCATTGCTATTTTCTATTGAGGTCTGTGTTAGTTTTTCTTTTAACTGTATTAACACTTTGTCCAGTGTTTAACCTGGTATCATTTACCTTTTAATTTTATTCATGGCATATATTTTGACATACAGAATTTTATGTCATGAAATTTTAAATTAAATTTTATGTCATTGAATCTTTTGACCATTTTTTGTTTCTAGTACATTTTGCTTAAATAGGGCTTTCCATCTTTTCTTTGATAAATCATGTGGTTTCTTATATTTAATACTTTTTTTAAAAAATGAGTTTATGTGGGCCAGGGATTTAGCTCAGTGGCTCTGGCGCCTGTCTTGCAAGCGCAACAACCTGGGTTCAGATTCCCTAGTAACCACATACAATACTGGGTATGGAGACTCATACCCAGCAGCAATCAGTGCCACCATACCACAGTGACGGGTGTGGTGGCTCAACGCCTGTAATCCCAGCACTCAGGAGGCAGAGGCAGGAGGATCGCTGTGATGTGAGTTTGAGGCTGAGCTTTGGGCCAGCCTGAACTACAAAGCGAGACCCTGTCTCAAAAAACCTAAAAAAAAATAATAATAATAATAATAATTTTTGACTGAGAAATATAGCTGTTTAGATTCACAAAACTTAACTGTTAACTTCTTCCTACCTAGTTTCTAAGAGGAAAAATAAATAAAATGACCAGCAGACCTACGTTGGACAACTTGGGCATTTAGTGTGATAATTAAGAGTGTAACTCTTGGAGACATTAAGGAAAGACTTTATGAACAAAACTTATTAGCACAAGAACTAGCAGAAGGGATCAACAAATGGACCTCATCCTATTGAAAAGCTTCTGCACAGCAAAAAAAAAAAAAAAAACACTGGCAGAGCGAAAAGATACTCAACAATATGGGAAAAAAAATTTTTACTGGCTGTTCCACAGATAAAGGGGTACTATCTAGAATATCTAAAGAACTTTAAAAAATCAGCCCCCTGAAATTTAAAGACCCAATTCAAAAATAGCCATTTGAAATGAACAGACACTTTTTGGAATAAGAAGTAAAAGCAGCTAAGAAGCACATGAAGAAATGTCAACATTACTGGTCATTCGAGATATGCAGATGAAAACAACTCTGAGATTCCATCTCATTCCACAAAGAATGGCTGCTTTCTTGAAATCAAGCAGCAACAAATCCTGGCAAGGCTGCGGGGAGAAAGGAGCCCTTCTCCTTCTTCTGTTGGTGGGAATATAGACTGGTGCAACCACTATGGAGATCAGTGCAGAGATTCCTTAAAAAACTAGGATTAGAGATTCCATATGACCCTGCTATTCCCCTGCTAGGGATATACAAGAAAGAATTAAAAGATTCATGTCTCAGTGAAATAGGTGCATAAGGCAGGAGCTTTAAGTAGTCTCAAGTGAGAGCTTGGACTTTATCAGTATTTTCCACATGTGGTATTCAGTACATGTTAAAGTGGATGCAGTATTTCTAAGTCTTCAGTTTACTTGTTTCTCAACATCTGGTAGGTGAGTTTTTCAGTTCTTTTAACAAACTATAAATACTTCTGCTTGTCCTATATTAAGATAAAGTTGTACGTTACATAGTAGTGCATAAAACAAAACTGAAATGTAGGCCAGAGATTGACCCTTAGTGGTGCCGCTGCTGCCTGCCTTGTGAGTGCAAGGTTGTGAGGTTAGTCCCCAGTATTGCCAAAAACAAAACCCTGAGATGTACTACTTGAAGTTTCTTGCAATTTTGGCTAATGTTTTGTTATTTTCATTCATTTTTTAAATGATTTAAAGGTATCATTAGACTTACACTTCTCCCACTATCATTTCCTGATCTCTTTCCAAGGAATAGGCTAATTATGAGATGTTAAAACTTTTTTATCCCCTTGTGCATATAGAGAAATTAGGTCAAAAAAGGAAAATAGTCCTGATAGCTTTTTCTTTTATTTTCCTTTCTTGGATTTATGACAAGCTGTCAGATTATTTAAAGCTTCTTTATTTTTTTCAGGCCTAACATTTGGCCAGAAGAGAGTAGTATCCTGATGTTTATAAATGGAATATAAATGTATTCTAAGAAATTTTTTGATAAAAAGAGGAACGTGTTACCAAAACTTACTCCTCAGAGTGTATGTTTCTTGTGATAGCTTCTTTAAAGTGCTGGGGTTATAAAATGGTTGTCCTTGCTAGAGAAGAAAAATACCGCTTATATTTGCTTACTATATTCTTTGTAAATCTCAGCAGGACCAGACCAAGTTTGCTGTTTAGCCATTACCAAATCAGGGACTCTTTTAGATTTAAGTTGAGCTTGAAGTTCCTCAGCTGCTTTTCTCTGTTTGTTCTACCTGCCTTTCCGTGTGAAGGGAGGTTTGTGGCGGGATTTGGCACCCTGTGCTCTGGAAAGCGTGGCCTACAGACAGTGCTGCAGTACTACTCACGCACAGATACAAGGCTTAGCAGAGTTGTACAGTTTGCCTCCCTGGGGTGGCATATAGAGATAAAATTTAACTTGCCAGCAGGCTCCCTCAGACATAAAACCACCATGCTTTTTGTTATTATTAACATCTGCCATCTCCTGCCTTAGATTTGTTGTCTACTCGAAAATTCCCTTGTTGAGCCCCCATTAAGCACTCAGCTATACTTGTCATGTATGCATCACATCACCTTTGTGAGAACAGTGGTAATTGTTTCCATTTTTTAATGGAAAGGTTTGGGCTTGATCTCAAACAGTGCTTGAATTTGATTTTAGGTCCTGCTAAACCCCAAAGCAAATATTGTGTTATACCCCACAGTCTGCCTATAATTCTGGTCAAATAAGAAACATTTCAGTGAATGGTATATTTATTAGTTATTACATAAGGTATTTTATCCATAGAAAATAATGGATCACATTCATGCTTTTCTATAATATTATAGAGTAAAATTTACATTGTGGCAGTGATTTATAGATTAAATTTTGAAGCAAAAAAAAAAAAAAGAGATAAGGACTGTTTCAGTCTTTCACTGATTAGTGTACTAATCAGCTAGCCTTAGTTTGTGTTGTAGATGAGCTGTAGTTTCTGTTGCTAAGAAAACACTGACCTCTATTAGTATTTCCTAGGAAATAATCAAGAGGTTTAATTAATCTAGAGGCTTAAATGATTTACAAAATTTTCAGTCTGACAGATACTGTATACAGGAAGAGGGATTTGCAGTGTAACCGAGAAGAACTGAAGAGTTTTTTTGTTTTTGTTTTTTTTTTAAAGGTTTTTTGAAACAGGGTCTCGCTTTGTGGTTCAGGCTGGCCCTGAGCTCAGCCTCAAACTCACATCACAGCAATCCTCCTGCCTCTGCCTCCCAAGTTCTGGGATTACAGGCGTGAGCCACCACGCCCGGCACTGTGGTATGTGGTACTGGTTGCTGCTGGGGTGAGTCTCCATGCTCAGTGTTGTTATGTGGTTACCGGGGATCAAACCCAGGTCCTTGTGCTTGCAAGACAGGCGCCGGAACCACTGAGCTATATCTCCGGCCCACTGAAGAGTTATTTTTGAAAAGATAGAAAAGATAGCTGAATGTGGTGGCATAAACACCTGTCATCCCAACACCTTCAAGGCAGCTGAGGCAGGATGGTCACAAAGTTAAGCCCAGCGTAGGCAACCTGGCAACTTAGCAAGACACTGTCTCAAAACTCAAATAATAAAGTGGCCTATATTCGTATAAAGCAAATTCAGACTCAGAAATGTGATGAATACAGTCGGAAAAGTGGAAGTGGTAATGTTGGGTCTCATCACTCCCCTCTGTGCCCTGCTGTTGGACCCTTTCATGTCTGTGCCTTAGCATTCTGCCACCCTCAGCACAGCACAGACCATGTCCCTCCATGGTATTAGGACCTAAGAATGGAATCTGAGCCTGGCCTCAAGTGCCCACAACCTAAAAATGAAAGTTAGAATTATGTGGCCAAAAACTTAAGTGAAAATGCAAAATGAAGTTCTTATTTTCTATTGAAAAATAGCCCTTAAATTGTCTTATAGGGGAGTATTATTGTGGAGTTTACGTACCACTGTAGCTTTCTTTTGCTTCTTGATTTTTATAAATAAAACATTATATTTCCCTTAGTGTACAGAGAGAATAATAAGCTCATCTTTGAAATTAGGTGTGTAGTTAAAACTATTATTCTAGAAAAACAGTGAAACTTAGTCATAATTACAATACCCAAACTTTTCTTGGTAGTATATGCCTTTTCTTTGGATTATTTTCATCAAAATAGTTTTTTGTTATAATTAAAATAGAACAGGACAGTTCTCTTTCAGAGTGTGCATTGCTACCTTGGTCACTTTTAATATTGTTGTGCTGGGGCCAGGGAGTTAGCTCAGTGGTTCCAGCGCCTGTCTTGCAAGCACAAGGACTCGGGTTCAATCCCTGATAACCACGTACTATACTGGATATGAAGACTCACGCCCAGCAGCAATCAGCACCACATACCACAGTGCCGGGCGTGGTGGCTCACGCCTGTAATCCCAGAACTTGGGAGGCAGAGGCAGGAGGATTGCTGTGATGTGAGTTTGAGGTTGAGCTCAGGGCCAGCCTGAACTACAAAGCAAGACCCTGTCTCAAAAAACCAAAAAAAAAAAAAAAAAAAAAAAAAAAAAAAAAAAAAAATTGTTGTGCTGGATATGTAATTTGAGACAAATTTTTTTATGTTCTCTATTAACTGAAAAAGTATGAAAAGAGTATTCTTTGAAGTTTTAGACAATTTATTTAATAATGATACTTAGATTTAGAGCTGTTAATAATAATTCTAAAATTTATTCAAGAAGAGCCAAAAACCCTAAATACACTAGTAATGGAAGAAATAGAAGTCCAGATTCTGCCTAATTGCTCAGATATCTTAAGTTTCTACAACTGTAAAATCTGTATTATTATTACAAAGTTGTTGAAAGAAGTAAACTGTGGATATACATAATCAGCACGTGATTAGCACTTAGTAATGTGGATCTCACCATAACCATCCCCATCATCATCATTGTTCTCTTTTGTTAAGATTCAGCTTTCTAGAGATTTGTCTTTTTCATAGCTCAGTTCAGAGACTCTTATATTTGTCATTTTTTTTATTTCATTTATTTTGAGGCAGAATCTTGCTTTGTACTTTAGGATGGCATTGAATTTACTATATAGTCCATCCTGGCCTAGAATTTACGGGAGATCCTCCTGCTTCAGCCCACCCAGTGCTGGGAGTGCATGTATGAACCGCTATAACCTGCCCGTATTATTGTTTTTTAAATATGCCAGAATTTTTATCTTTTTTTTTTTTTTTTTTGAAACAGAATCTCCCTTTGTAGTTCATGCTGGCTCCGACCTTACCATGTAACCCAGGCAAGCCTGGAAACTCACAGAAATCCTCCTGCCTCTGCCTCCCAAGTGCTGGGATTACAGGCATGAGCCACCACACCCGGCACTGTGGTATGTGGTGCTTATTGCTAGTGGGGTGAGTCTCCACGCCTGTCATTTTTGTATGTAGTTACTGCAGACTGAACTCCAGACCTTGCACTTGCAAGGCAAATGCCGGAACCACTGAGCTAAATCCCTGGCCCCAGAATTTTATCTTTTATTAGTTAATCTTAGTTACTTTCCTCAGATATAAAATACTCGACCCTCAGAGTTAAAGAAGGAAAGGTATACTTGAGATCGGAGTTTGTAGCAGTTTAATCTACAGTCAGCTGGCTCCAAAGCGGGATGGCATATGTGAGGGGCAAAACAGGGGAGAGACAGTTCGTGGTCTGGTGTGGTAAGCAGCGGGCAGTGAGGTTATGAGCCTCCCTTTCGCTTTCATTCTGTCCAGTCTACGAGCCTTTTCAGTGGTGCCACTCACACCCAAGATGGACCGTCCCAATCAGTAGATTAACTACAGTGGTCACATACCCTTAATCTGTAATTATGAACCCATGATCCAGCCACCTCCTAAAGCCCCACCTGTGAGCATGTGAGGCTTTAGAGGAACATCTAAATGCAAAACATCACATTATATAGTCACATCCCATCTCTGTCACTGCTAACTATAAAAAGAAGAAACATCTATACAAAAAAAAAAAAATGTGGGCTGGGGATTTAGCTCAGCAGCATTGTGCCTGTCTGGCAAACGCAAGGTCCTGAGTTCAATCCCTGGTAACAAAAAAATAAAAATATGTAGACATAGACATGGACCTTTCTGTTTTTAAAAGCGAAGATTACAGCTTTTGTGCATAAAAGAGACTGTCTGAAAAGATACTAACCAAATGTCAGTGATTTTCTCTGGGTGATGAAATTTCAAGGGTTATATTGTTTTATATGTATATAGTGTTTTAATTCTTCTATAGGATGTTTCCTGTTTTGCAAGGAACAGTTTTTCTCCTGTTATGCTCTGGTGACCATCTGAATACCATTATTTTCTCCCCTCCTTCCAGCTCTTGTCCCTTGCCCTTTGAGAAAGATCTAGTTCCTTACTTCCTTTACCTTTTGTTTTGCTCTCTATTTATACTTTTGAGCTTCTCATATAAGAGATGTATTATTTAGGCTTGTCTATCTCACTTAGCATTATGGTATCAGAGTATATCCATTTTCCTACAATGCCTTATGATTTTCTTTATGGCAGAATAATACTCCTGTGTGTAAATACAGCATTTTCTTTATCCATTCATCTGTTAATGGACATATAGCTGCTTCCAAAATTAAGTATTATAAATTGTGCTACTGTAAGCCTAGCATGGAGGGTGTTACAGATTACATATCCATAAACATACATATATTCCTGTAATATGTCTTTAACTGTATGTCTGTTTAAATGGCTTTGTTTAAAGAATATATTTATGAGTAGGAGATGTATTCTGTTCTGATTATTGGGAATACAACACTTCTCATCTGTAGCGTATATAGCTGGACCAGTTGTCTATGAAGTCTAATAAAGCAAGAAACCATAAAAAGGAGTACATAACTGTATGATGGCTTGTCACTCTCTTGGTTAAAAAGCCAAGGCCTTTTCTCCATGAGGAATTCTACAACTTGCAGATCCAGATTGAGCTACAGAAACTATTCCCATAATGTATCACCTAAAATTCCTATTAGAGGTGGGGGTTTTTGTTTTGTTTTGTTTTGTTTTGTTTTTTTGAGACAGGGTCTCACTTTTGTAGTTCGGGATTACAGGCATGAGCCACCATGCCGGGCACTGTGTTATATGGTTCTGATTGCTGGTGGGTTTGAATCTCCACACCCAGTATTGTTGTATGTGGTTTGCAAGACAGATACCAGAACCACTGAGCTAAACCCCCAGCCCCTGTTAGTGTGTTATAAGTAAAACAAGAATTTAAACTGTTATGATGCATTCTGAATTTAGAATCTTTGTAGATGTTTATCATATTTTTTCACTTCTTTAAACTATTTTAATTGAATGTTTCAGACTTCAACTTAGTCAAATTCCCACACCTCCCATCTCATATTAATTAACATTTGATCAAATCAGAAATTATAAATGGCTTGAACAAGTTTGGAACTTAATGAAAATATAACTGAGCCAGTAGGAACAGAAGTATCTGGGCATATTAAATGGGTGGGCTCCACATTTTTTTGAAAGCATAAATGCATAAGCTGTCTATTGTGTTAGTATTGTGTACATTGCATATGTATAACTTTGAGGTTGAATTATATGATCATTTTTTATCTACCAAATACAATTTTATATAGTTCTGTTCTACTTAGTAGGTATACCTAGTAAGTAGCAGTATTTAGGATAATGACACATCTGATTGGATAAAAAGACAACATCACAAATAAATAATTGAAATTAATATTTTTAAAAGATCATTCTCAGATTCTTTTAAAAAGGTACAGTTATGACAGTCATGCATTCCTTAAATTTTGAATTAGTCTAAATATTATGTTCTTTTTCTAGACATTACAATGCCACCAAATACCAGTTAACCGCCTCTAGTATCTGAGTTTGACACTGAAAGGCTTTATAATTGGAAGATATTGTCATGCTTTGGTAGTATGAATAGAATGAACAATAGCAGAGGCACTTAAATTGGATCATAGTCTTCCTTTTTTCTACTGTGCCATGCAATGTTATCTTAAAACTTGGTGAACTTATTTCTCATAAGCTTGACTAAATTTCATTGAAATGAACTCTAAGAACTATTTCACTTATATTGTTATGTGGAAATTTTGTGATAGATACTACTTGGCATAAGAGGGCTACTGACTGTACTTTTTCTTTTTTTTGTACCTATAAATTATAATGAAATTTAATCTCTAATTTTCCTGTTTTATAGCTTATCCTGGCAAATACAAACTTTTCAACAAAATCTGTGCGACTTATAAGAGCATTGTAAATGCATTTACAAGTTATGATTCCTTAGGGGGAAAAAAATCACATTTTAGAAAATTGATTAGTTTTAAGGATAACTGAGCATATGCTGAAATGGAAAAGATTAGCTGGGTGGTGGCATTTGCCTTTGAGCCCAGCACTCGCAGAGACTAAGGCAGGAAATTGCAATTTCAAGCCCAGCCTGAGCAGGTTAGTGACCCTGTCTCAAAATAAAAATAAGTAAAAAAGGCTAGGAATATAGTTCAGTAAGAAGGCTCTGGGTTCAATCCCTAGGACTGGGGGAGTGGGAACAGAAAAGATTGTATGGGTAATGAACTCTGCATTCTAGAATGACTACAGTTGAAATTTAACCCCCCCTTTTTTTTTTACTGTGTAGTTTATTATATAAAACAGAGTTGTAGTTTAGATCACAAAGAATTTCAGCTCTGTTCTCAAATACATTTCTAAAAATCTTAACAACAAAAGAATCTCAAATCTGCCATTGTAAATATAAAGTGGTTGAAGTGTCTTCTTAGTTCTTAAGTGACTTACTCTGTGAATCCATGTCAGTATTTTTTCACCAGTGTTACAGCTGCCCACATATGTTTTCTATGCCCAGAAAAGTCCAATTTCTTTCCCCAAGGAATGTCGAAGCATAGTAGCCTTTCTTTAACTTACTTTGTCACTGTGTGATCTGATAACATTGTCCAGATTAGGAATAGAGAACTTAATTTTTTGGTGTATCTGCGAGTCTGAACCCAGTGTTCAGTGTTAAAAACTGCCCTTGGTGTCCTGCTAAGTACAGATGTCTTGTGTGTGTCCTATTTGTTCCTCTATTTTATGAATGCTTTTAGGCTTTGGCTCACTTTCTAAGGCGGACAGTCACTCTTGAGTTGTAATTTGTCAGAAAAATATCTTCAGAGAGCCACAAAATCCATAAACAGAGAAGAAAAACTTTTGTTTATCTTGACCATGGTTCATCTAGTGTCTGGAGTAGTATACACAGTTTATTGTCTTACATATTGTAGGCAAGGGCGAGTCAACTTTTTCTGAAAAGAACCTCATAGGAAATATTTTATGCTGAGCAGGCTATAGGTAGGTGCTGTCAAATGTTCTTTGGGGGTATTTGATTGGTTTAAGAGGGAAAAAAAATCTTGTTTTTAGTTAGGTTTGTATAAAAATTGGCCATGGTCCAGATTTGCCCCTGAGGCTGTAGTTTGCTAACTCCACCTTCCAGTAGAAATGTAATTTGAACTGTCAGTAACATTCTCCATAGCCATATTTAAAGTAAAAGAAAGGAGTTTAAATTAATTTTAACATATGTAACCAATTATATTCAAGCTATTATCATTTCAGTGTGTGGCACATGCCATGATGCTAGAATCAGTAGACATGTAGAGTGGACAGAGCTATACAAAACATGACGCATGAGCTGGTGGCAGTTCCACAGAAGAACGTAAAGGCAGAAATGAGTAAACATCTGTTTATAGCACGCTCCCACACATCTTGTCTTTCTTTCTTTGGAGCAGACAAAAGACCACTGTTCTCATACTTTGGTTAAAACTAGAGATTTAGAACTTGAAGAAATTTAAAAAGAGAGATTGAGCTATAGCTGGAGTTGAGATGTCCTTTGAAAATAGGACACATTTTGAAAAGTAAAAAGTGAAAGTCTGGGCATTGAGGATAAAACCTCATTGCTCGCTTTCCTCCATTCTCACAGCGTTGGCAGTCAGGTGCATGTTACCTGAACAGATCGAACCTTTTCTCTCGGGGATAATTTATCAGCCATGAGACACATTGACTTTGGAGCATCCTCTTACAGAATCTAACTCATCACTGCATCACCTTGTAATGAAGTCAACCAGCAGTCAAGCCCCAGCCTTGTAGGCAGAGCTTCTCAGTGGCACTGCAGTGCCGAAGGGCAATGGGAGACCAGACAGCTGGGAAAAAGCAGGATTCAAGTAGAAAAAAGATATTAAAAAGAAAGAAATATTTAGGGAGGTTTTTTTTTGGTTGTTATTGCTTTGTTTTTTGTTTTGGCCGGAATGGAGATTGAACTCCAGCCCTTGTGCTTGCAAGGTAGGTGTGAACCACTTGAGCTAAGTCCCCAGGTAGAATGAAAGCATTTTAAAAGTGTGTATCCTTAGAGAAATAATATCCAAGAAACGAGAATAAGATACTACTAAAAAGTATATTCAGAGAATAGGGATATAGGTCTGGAAATTAAAATTGTGATAGGAAAAATTATAACAGCAACCAGTGAAGCCAAAGAAATCTACCAAAAAGTAGCAAAGGAGAGAAATATAAAATGGAACTTAAGTAGAAGATAGTCAGAAGAGCAGTTAGGTGTCTCAGGAAAATTACTACAAAAAGGAAAGGAAGAGTGCAGTGGAAGGACGTGAAAGGGGCCTCAGCACATGAGAAAGGGCCACATCAAGGAAGAGGGAAAGCAGCTAGTTGTTGTGAAGGTGAAAACAGATCCCGTGTAGAAGACTGGACATTGACGTGGCAGGACACCTTCCAACAGACAGTACACCAGAAGCTAGAAAGTAGTGTGGTGATGCCTCGAAGCTTGGAGAGTGTCACTTCCAACCTTGTGTTCTGTTTCGAAAGAATAAAAAAATGAGAATGAAATAGAACATTTTGTTACAAAAGAAAAGGGAGTTGCTAGAATAGTGGGAAAGGAAAGTCACAGGACAGGACTGTGTAGGCAGTGTTTGACCTTAATGAAAGTTGTTGTAAAATTCAGTAAAAGAATTTGAGAAAGAATGCAGTTGACAGAACACCAAGCAAACAAAAAAGAGGCAGTAATTCTAGGAAGCACAGTGGTTCAATTAAAAAGAAAAGTGACTTAACCTGATATAATTTCACATGTACATAATGATAACCATATATATTAATTTAATCAAAATGTGTATTTTAACTGCTTCCATATTTTGAAGTCAGTAATGTTTCAAACAAGAACAAATAACAATGAGTATGTTACCTAGAAAAAATAATCACTAGAAATAGATAAAACAACTTAATTTTCTTGAATACCAAAAAAATAGAAATCAGGGATTGAAAACATATGGTGGTTCCAGTTTTTGTTAGAAGCCCCTATAATAGTATTTGACCCTGAAACTATATAAGGATCAGGGAAAATAAAATAAATATTTCAAAGAAATTAAGATAGAAAGGGCCTAGGATATTAAAAGAGTACTGTAATATATGGAAATGAGGAGTCACTGAGAATACAGTGGCATTAGGCTATATAATAGGATTGTAAGCAAGGAACTCATCTTAGTTTATCAAGAATAAATGATAACGTACTTGAAGTTCACATGTTAGCTCCAAAGCTTACAAAAGATTTTTGCAAGAGGGAAGCAAATGCTCTAAGAATTTAATTAAATTTAATAGTTTACCTAATATAGTTTTAATTATTAAAACACAAAAATACTTCCACACAAACTTCCCATGTATCCAACACTATGCTTTTAATAAAGAATAAATTACCTGGGCCGGGGAGTTAGCTCAGTGGTTCCGGCACCTGTCTTGCAAGTGCAAGGACCCGGGTTCGATCCCGGTAACCACATACAATACTGGGTGTGGAGACTCACCCCAGCAGCAATCAGCACCACATACCACAGTGCCAGGCGTGGTGGCTCACCCCTGTAATCCCAGCACTCGGGAGGCAGAGGCAGGAGGATCGCTGTGATCTGAGTTGGAGGTTGAGCTCAGGGCCAGCCTGAACTACAGAGTGAGACCCTGTCTCAAAAAAAAAAAAAAAAGAATAAATTACCTGACACCTTCCATGGTGTCGTATATGTAAATTCTGTATGTTGGTATTGTCATTAGTTGGAGGATATTGTTCATCCAAGAGCTCTTCCTCTCAGAAACTAATGAGAAGATAGATAAGAGGTGATCCAAATTTAGTGATCGTTTAAATTTTTTAAATGTATTACAGTAAAAACTAATTGCCACCAATCCCCTTCGAAATACTCCCCCTTGCTTCAGACTCACTTACCCTTTCACTCTTGTCACTGTCTGAAGCAGTTCTGGAAATGCTCTTTCATGTCTTTACAAGGAAAGACATGTGATTAAAAATACGTGTGTATATGTGTTCTTTCTTTTCTTTTCTTGTCTTTTCTTTCTTTCTTTCTTTCTTTCTTTCATTCATTCATTGAATGCTGCTGCCAGTTACCATCCTTTAGATTCGCAAGCTGGTAAATACATTATGGTACATCCTCATCCGCCTTACTCAGTGGATCTGGCATCTGTGACTTCTGGCTCTTCCCCGAAGTCAGAATGATGATATGAATGTTTTCAGTCAGTTCAGAACATCAAGGCAGCCATGACAGCACAATCAAACACACTCACAGTGATGACTTCCAGAAGCACTTCAGAACGTGGTGAGGATGATGAGAGAAGTATGTTCAGAGAGAGGGAACATTTTGAGGGGGATTAATGGCAGTGTGTTTTTACTATAATCTTTTTAAATTTAAACATTCACTTGGTTTTTCAGTTATACGCCATGTAGTTCATTTTAAGGAATGGTTTTTGTTTTCTCTTGTTAGTGTTTTGAGAATGTATTTATAGCAAAGAGAATTAATCAGAATTGTGGAAACATCAGCTCTGAAGACTTCCCACCATAAGAAAACATAGTCATTTCCCAATAAAGATCCTAAACTGGAAAATGGGAACAAAAAATTTTGAAAAATGTTAAAGTGCCATGTACATTAAACAACAAAGTTAAGACACACTTTTTTAAACAGCTTCTTTCCCAAGAGTGATGGTAAACTTCTGTAATCACACCACTAAAGAGGTTAAAGGCAAAAGGATCATCATTCAAGAGCAGCCTGGATTACATACACACATGCAGACACACACACACACACACACTTAAAAGCTTCTCCACTATCAAGATGTCACAAAATCATTTAAATTGTAACTTTGGGCTTCCCATTTCTTAAGTGAGCCAGTGCCTATTGATAGAATCTTCAAGAATTTTTTAGTAAAGTATCATAAAGTGACTTCGATTTTTTTTTCTTTTAAACAGCAGGAACAAAGATGCTAAGCTGCATGCTTTTTGCTTTTGTTTTGGTAATTACTATAGTATCATAGCTTCACCCCCGCCACCCCCTGTTACTCTACTTCCTATCTTTCAGGATTAACAACTGGAAAGTTTAAAGGCACTTCCATTTCTACCTAAGTGTGACACTCTGCTTTCCTCCTGGTTTCCTTTCCATCCAGACCAGTTCTTTAAAACATGGATAAAACCCGGTACATTAGGTAGAAGGGAGGGAAGATAGAGGGTTTTAGCTTGTTAACTTCACAGTGCTGGGGAAGTAGCTGATAAGTGAAATTGGGAAAATTATTCCTTGGCTTTTGAACTAATTTTAATGTACAACACAAATTCCCTAATAGTGACTTTAGAGAAGTGGAATACAGTGCTTTCAGCAGTATATATTTTTCCTTTGAAGTAACTTGAGACACTATTTCATTTTCTCAAGTATGGAAACAAAAATCTGTGTGATGATGAAATTAACATGTTGCCAGGGTTGAACTGAGGGCTTCTTTCCTTTCCCCTGAGTTGAGTGATCTTCCTGAAAGGAAGTGAGAATTGAGGCCAGGGCCCCTGACTGAAAGCCTAGTGGCTTTCTTACTGCCAGACGGAAAGCTTGCAGCACCACCTGACCGACACATTCCAGCCGGTCACAGAACTCCCGGGGAGAACAGGAGAGAGCATGCACCACCTTTACCTTCACAGGCCATTTGGATTAATTTTCTCCTTTCTCTCTTTTATCTCTAGATCTTATAATCAATGGATAAAGTGGGGAAAATGTGGAATACCTTCAAATACAGATGTCAGAATCTTTTTGGCCACGAGGGAGGAAGCCATAGTGAAAATGTGGACATGAACTCCAACAAGTGTTTGTCTATCAAAGAGAAAAGCGTCAGTCTGGGAGACTCAGCACCCCAGCAGCAGAGCAGCCCCTTAAGAGAAAACGTTGCCTTACAGCTGGGATTCAGTTCTTCAAGGAATTCTTCCAGGAGAAACCAAAACTGTGCTACTGAAATCCCTCAGATTGTTGAAATAAGCATCGAGAAAGATACGGATTCATGCGTCAACCCAGGAACAAGGCTCGCACGCAGAGATTCCTATTCCCGACACGCCCCATGGGGCGGGAAGAAGAAGCATTCCTGTTCCACAAAGACCCAGAGTTCTCTGGACACTGAGAAAAAGTTCGGCAGAACTCGAAGCGGACTGCAGAGGCGAGAGCGGCGATATGGCGTGAGCTCAGTGCACGACATGGACAGCGTTTCCAGCAGAACCGTCGGGAGCCGCTCTCTGAGGCAAAGGCTGCAGGACACTGTGGGCTTGTGTTTCCCCATGAGGACTTACAGCAGGCAGTCAAAGCCCCTCTTTTCCAATAAAAGAAAAATACATCTTTCAGAATTAATGCTTGAGAAATGCCCTTTTCCTGCTGGCTCAGATTTAGCCCAAAAATGGCATTTGATTAAGCAGCATACAGCTCCTGTGAGCCCACATTCAACCTTTTTTGATACGTTCGATCCATCCTTGGTTTCTACAGAAGATGAAGAAGATAGGCTGAGAGAGAGAAGACGGCTTAGTATTGAAGAAGGGGTGGATCCCCCTCCCAATGCACAGATACATACATTTGAAGCTACTGCACAGGTGAATCCCTTGTACAAACTAGGACCAAAGTTAGCTCCTGGAATGACAGAAATGAGTGGGGACAGTTCCACAGTTCCACAAGCCACCTGTGACTCAGAAGAGGACTCAACCACCCTGTGTTTGCAGTCACGGAGGCAGAAGCAGCGCCAGGTGTCTGGAGACAACCACGCCCATGTGAGCAGACAGGGCGCTTGGAAGGTCCACACGCAGATTGATTACATACACTGCCTCGTGCCAGACCTGCTTCAGATCACAGGGAATCCCTGTTACTGGGGCGTGATGGATCGATACGAAGCAGAAGCCCTTCTGGAAGGGAAACCAGAAGGCACGTTTTTGCTCAGGGACTCTGCACAAGAGGACTACCTCTTCTCTGTGAGCTTCCGCCGCTACAACAGATCCCTGCACGCCCGAATTGAGCAGTGGAACCACAACTTCAGTTTTGATGCCCATGACCCATGTGTGTTTCACTCTTCCACTGTAACAGGACTTCTAGAACATTATAAAGATCCCAGTTCTTGCATGTTTTTTGAACCATTGCTCACTATATCTCTGAATAGGACCTTTCCTTTTAGCCTGCAGTACATCTGCCGTGCAGTCATCTGCAGGTGCACTACGTACGATGGAATTGACGGGCTCCCTCTGCCTTCCCTGCTACAGGATTTTTTAAAAGAGTATCATTATAAACAAAAGGTTAGGGTTCGCTGGTTAGAACGAGAGCCAGTCAAGGCAAAGTGAACTCTTCTGTCCCCAAAGGGCATTAACTAGGCTTGCTTCGTGTCCATCAGTACACTTCACAGAAGCACAGTATCAGTGCTAGGTTTTCTCACACAAGTCTCTAGGTTTAGTTACTAGTCTCTTGTCAGATGCAGTCTGCTGTTACTTACTCAGACAAACGTGGTGCCTACTGAAACAACAGGATAGTGCTACAGGTGTGTAGTAAAGCTAGGAAAACATTTGCCGGTTTAGCTGACAGTTTGGTTTTTCTTGACTATAGTCATTGAGTGAGGCAACTCTGGGACATTTGCTACGAAGAATTCTATTTCTTACTAAAGAATAAGTTACTAGTATTGGATGAGTATTCCAACAGTGTGACTAATGTTTGAAATTATTTTTTCTAAGAATTTTTCTATAACCTTCCAAATGTTAAGTGATGTTTGTAGTTACTATAAATCAAGCTTTGGAAGTCCAAAAAATAAAAGACTGCCTTCCTTTTAGGGGAAATAAAAATAATGCAACTTTCTGGCCACAAGGGCATAGTGCAGTTCACTTGAGTGTTGATGTAGTTCATAGTCTCCTTTTCTCTTCTTTGAAAGGTACTGTTAAGTAAACCAAGTTTTCTAAATAGTTATTCTTAAAATTTCAGACTTACAAAGTTAGTAGTAGAATTTTATTTAAAGGTCCTAGATACTGATTATTTCAATGAACGCTGCAACTTAAAGCAGGCTTTGGGAAGAGCTGCTGCAGTCGTGGTCCTGTGTGATGTTTTAAGTTGACATGTGCAGTCTAAACCTTGTTTCTTTATAGTTGGATCATTTCCTGTGCCCAAGATGAGTTTTTGACCATGAAGAAAATGAGACTAGAAATTGCCCCGACCCGACGAGTCAGATAGTAGTAACTACAGTGGTTGCTGATATTGAGATTATTGCTAGACTATAATTAATAATTTGGATGGCAGTATTTATCTCTGTTGTAAACTCTTATAGCTGAATTGTTTAAGTATAATTTATAGAACTTCAGTGCAGTTAATTCTTCATGGAAAAACCTGAAACCTAAATTGCAGATTTAAAAGGTACTGTACAACCATTATATCTGTAAATAACTTTACTAGCACCTTTTTGTCACATAGAATAGTATGTAATACAACTTGAGTGAGCGCTTTGGGAAGTATTACCGAGTTCTAGTGTTTGCTTAGTATTGAACTGAATTTTCAGTTCTGTCCTAGACATTTGCACTACAGTAGCCTAATCCATTCTTGTGTCCTTTGTTAATGTGCTCTGTACCGCTGGCGAGTGTCCTTAGTTTCCTTACCAGTTGCTACAGAAGGTCGTTTTATATCCCTGTGGCTATTGCCAAGGCTACAAAAGAGGAAAGCTATATTTGTATGCAACACTAACCCTTTGACTGCTAATGTATGTTTCTGCTTGCTGTGCCTTGTTCTGGCTGCTTTTTTTGTGCTAATAAAGTATGTTTGGTGTTCTCCTTGTATATCTGCTATTTTATACATTTGCAACAGTTTCTCCTGTATGTGGAATGGTGTGGGGTTTTATATAAGCATTATCTGACAAGCTACTATATAGTTTAGGCAGATTTACCTACAGTCTAATTGACTTACCAGTAAGCTAACTAAATTCAATGCTAATAATCACATATACTGTGCAACAGTATAGTTACTGAAAATTACTGTGCAGTTTAGGTTACAACAGAAAATTCCCAGAGAAATGATACAAAGTATTGACTTCTCTGCTTATAAGTGAAAGATTGAAACTATCAGTGACATAGTAAATGAGCATTTATACCATCCAGCTGCATTAGAAACAGGTTAAATGAAGTCTTGTGAACTAATAGTACATCAGCACCATTTATTGGTTTGGGGACCATTTTATTGATAATAAACGCCCAAAATGTAGAACTTTGTAACCAAAGACTTGTCTATTTTAATGCAAATGGGAATTGAAGGGACTTAAAATTTCTGTTATTTCTAGTAGAAGTCCCTAAAGAACATATACCAAAGTGTTTGAGAACTTCATCCAAACCTACTTTAAAAGCATTATGTGCAATTAAGTTGTTATGACATAATTATATCACATAATTGTTGGGTTCATTTTCTTGAGCTTACAATGTACCTGGAAAATAAACCTCTTGAGAGAAAAAAGTCCGTACTGATTATTGGAGAAGGACTATATATGCAAGCAAGATGGTGTTTTGAAGAGGTAACTTGAAACTCCAAGAAAGCACTTGATGTTTTTATATGCTTGTAGCAAATTGATGTTCTAACTGTAGTTTTATAGAATGTATTAATGCTTTTATGTATTTCAGAACTTTCTTATGTTAAATGGAAATTGTTTTCAATGTAACTTTGAGTTTATGTAAGCATGTATACACTGTGCTAAAAGTCACTTATGTTTCAATTTGTGTATAATATTAATATGCAGCTTTTGTTTTAAATCTTTTCTTAAAGTATTAGTGACTTACATTTTCAAAAAAGAAAAATCACCAGCATGAAAGTGCACCTAAGTCTATATTCACTGTGTCTTTTTGGAATCTCGTTGTAGCTTGTCAACTAAATTTGTTTTTATGGTCTCTTCACATTTTATTACAAACCAGGAAATTATTTAAAATTTCGGGCACATTGTCCTAGTGAAATAATCCAATTGAGGGGTTATTTTCATTCATATCCATTTTCATTCATTATTCTTTCCCTTCCTGTAGTCACACCCTTTTTCCTCTTCTCTCCCTTACCTCATCATCCTCTTTCCCCTCTTCCCTCTGTCTCCTCCATATACATTTTTATCTGTATATTTATGCGTATGTCCATGTATACATATAAATTCACACACAGTGTTAACATTACTTTGGATAATAATATACCATCTAATTTAAAGTCGTTTACAGGCCTTATTCAATAGCTATTATCTGAGAAATGTTCATGTACCATTTCGACTTTATTACCAGCTGAAGTTTACTTTTGCCACTATAGTGTAATTTGTAACACAGTTGCCATATAAAAAGAATTCGTCAGCATTTTTTTTCACATGAATGGGCATAGCAGCTTTATTTTTTTTCTTTCCTGGCTAATCAGAAAAAAAAAGCAATGTGCTTTACAATTTTAAGAATCATAATTAAATTTATATTTCATAGACAAAAAACTTGGCCCAAATCATCATTCTTCACAAACCAGTCCGTGTTTGTATGATCTGAGAAGGTTTTGTAAGACTTAGAACAGTTTGAACTGTAAAAACTGATACTTGAATCCCAAGCTTTATTTGGACAAAATCCAGAATATGTGTACTTTTTATTTGACATTTTGATCTTGTTGCTGTTCATTTTCATCTCTAAGTTTCCTTCGCTCCCTGTCACTAAACGCTGATCTGGAGAGTTTTGTGGAGACTGACCTCACCTCTTATTTTTATAGCTGAGAGCAAAAGTTGCTTTTGGTAGAGGCGAAAAGCTTAGAGTGAGTGAGAATCTTAAGAAAGATGGAGAATCACACCCACCTCAGTGTGTTAGCAGAGGCAGATCTCACCGCCATCTGCTCACCGCGCACTTCGGCACCTGCAGTTTCACTTTGATGGAATTTGCTAAAAACATACACGACTGGTCTGTGCAGAGGTGAGAAATTTCCAGAGAGGAAGCTTCTGCTTGGTGGTGTGCATAAACAGATGTATGTGTGACAGGCTCAGGTTTTGTTTAGTTTTGCAATTGCTAATACAGAACAGATATTTTAAACTGTTCTAAGGAGATTCAAGGTAGGATCATTATGAGAAACTGGTTGTGGGGTGAAGTTGTAGAGAGTTTGCCATGGCAACACTGGGGCAACTGTTTTCATGTCTAGGAATCTTGACTGAGTAGACTTTTTCACTCAATTCCCTCAACAGATGCTCACTGAAGACCCATGTGCTGGTCACTGTAAAGGGTAAAATGTGTACAAGACCAGGCTGCAGCCTCCTGAAGCTTGTTAGGTATTAGTAGATAATAACTGCGAAGAAATATAAAAACTCAGGAACAATAAATAAGGCAAAATATGGCAGTGGGGCGGGGGTCAGAATTTCATAACATCCCTGGGAAATAGAACCTTGAATGAGGAGCCAGTTTTACCAAGATCAGAGAATTAAGCTTTTTAATTATTTAAAGAACGAAGCTAAAAACAACCATAACCCAGAGCCCTCAGAGCAGGAATGAGTTTATAGGCTGAACAAGAAAGTGCCAGTGAGCTGAGTGCAGGGGTGCGGTGGGAAATGGTGGCGAAGAGCTTCTAGATTGGAAGGTTACAAGCCCAGAGTAAGAGGTTTCAGTTCCATGTCGTGTGGGGAAAGCCTTTGGAAGGTTCTAAGCAAGAGAGTGACTTGGCCTGCTTTGCACGCCTTTAGTAGTTGGAAAACAGACAGTAGTGAAGTAAAATAAAGTGGAATTGCGGCTCTTCGGGTGGGGGTTTTGGTAGCCTGGATTAGGATGGTGATCGTAGGGAAGGTGTCAGGCTAAGGTCATTTGTGGCAAAGCTGACCAGGTCTGGTGGCCAATTACACGTTTAGAAGAAAATGTCACTTTGCTTCTTGTGTGAGCAAGGATAGTGATGCCATTAGTAAAATTTCAGAAAAGCAGTGGAAGAACAATGAAAGCTATAAATCAAGTCCCACCTTACATATGTTTGAGTTTTGAATCCCATTTATCAATGGAAGTGAAGAGGCATAAGTGTCAGTGTGGATTAGGGGAGAAAATAAAATATGAGGTATTTACTACTACATGGGTGGTATTTAAAGCCATAGGACAAGATAGCAACAGTGAGGGTCTTGCATAGTCTGAAATATTCCTTTAGGATAAATATTAAGGCGATATCAGTCTTAGTCTGTCATTTCAAAGCTGTAAATTAAATTTTTTTAGAAGTCCAATGCGCTATCCATTGTGCCCTAAAGCCTACATTAGATGTTTTCAGTCTTCTCAGTTGATTTGGATTTCAGAATGTCTTAAAATACTAGCATCATAAACCTGACAATGAATTTTTAAACTCTTCGTGTCTGGTTAAGTTTCCCATGTCAGATTTACTTGTATATCTCTAGCATAAATGTCCATAGGGTAAACACAAACCTTATGGAAAATGTAGGAAGGACTAAAGATTATAAAGAATCAATAATGAAAGCCCATTCTGTCATTGTCTCTACTATGACCAACACTGTCTCTGCCCCTTCAATTCCCATTTTTAAATCTTCCAGTGCTATAAATACTGGGGTCCATTATATCTCCTCTCTTGTTTTACATGCCTTTTTAGTAGATCAAATTTAGTAAAAATCATATTAGATGCAGAGAAGGGGAGTTGAAGGCCTTGGCTCACTTTGAGAGCTTGTGTCCTAGGCCCCTACTTAGGCTGTTTGCCTGACGTGATGTATCTGGCTGTCCTAGGTCCTGGGGCCACCAATCCATGATTATTACAGCAAGTGGGGTAGAAAATCCTAGAGATTTTTTAGAGTAAAATTTTACTGCTAGCTGAGAGCTGCTGAGGCCACAGGCAAATGTGTAAAGGTATAATGGTGTATGGAAAGAGATAATGTAAGTAACTTTTTATTTGTGGTAAAGAGAGACAAAAGTGCTTTAGGCAGAGTCAGAATGATTTGGAAAAAAAACCTGGAAATTGCTTCATCCCAAGAATGCCTGAGAGTTTGATTTAGCAGAAAATGGCACAGGCAAGATTGGGCCTGAGGGCCCCTCCACGCCCTGGAGCATGCTGGAATGAGTTGAAAGTAGGTCCTGAAGGAGGAAGTAGAAATTATGCCGGTAGCTGTAGGATAAACTGTAACCCAGAGAGACTGCTGGCAGGAAGACCTGTGGAGTTTCTCCAGAGCAGACCGAGAGCACTTGATTTAAACATGCTTGGGAAATTGCAAAAAAAAAAAAAAAAAGAAAGAAAAAGAAAATAGCACATGGGCCAGGGATATAGCTCAGTGGTTCCGGTGCCTGTCTTGCAAGTGCAAGGACCCGGGTTCAATCCCCGGTAACCACATAACAATACTGGGTGTGGAGACTCACCCCAGCGACAACCAATACCACATACCAGTGCCGGGCGTGGTGGCTCACACCTGTAATCCCAGCACTCGGGAGGCAGAGGCAGGAGGATTGCTGTGATGTGAGTTGGAGGCTGAGCTCAGGGCCAGCCTGAACCACAAAGCGAGACCCTGTCTCAAAAAACCTTAAAAAAAAGAAAGAAAGAAAAGAAAATAGCACAGTTTGGGGAAAGGAAGAGCAAGTGGTTTGCATGCCAAGACTGATACTTAAGTTGTTTCTTCAGGTTCGAGCAAATGGTAGGAAAGCCAAGATGAACATCCATTTAATATTTTACCTGTTTTTAAAACAATGTCTTTGAAAGGCATATTTTAATGTAAAAAATTAAATACTAAATTAAATAAGGAAAATTTTGTTACTCTTATCCAAACTTACACAGAGAAATAGAATTTGGTCAAATCTAAAGCCACATAAAGTTATTTGAAAAAAGTATTGTGAAAAGCTTGCAAAATTTAAGAGAGAAATACTGATTTTAACACCCTGAGGGCTAATATAGTTGTAATTTTGCTCATTTCCCAAATTCAGTAAGTGTGAAAAGTTCTTAGAAATTTTATTATTTAGTAGTTAGCATCACTTAGAAATATATATCACTAATGTTTCATTTCTGAACGTATCTTTCTAACTAGAAATCTAAAGTTTTAACCTAAACCTAAATATCATAATACTGAATGACTTCATGTTTGTTTTTTTGTATTAACTACATAAAATTTATTGTAATTTAACACTTCAGATCACTTTTTAAAATTCAGCTAAAATACTTTAAAGCTTTGTCACCTAGTTTTATACATTTTTAGATGCCTTTGAGTATAGAGACAGTATTGGATTTTAATAGCACTTTTTTTTTTTTGAGACAAGGTCTTGCTTTTGTAGCTCAGGCTGGCCCTGAGCTCACTATGTAGCGCAGGCGAGCCTCAAACTTACAGAAATCCTCCTGCCTCTGCCTTCCGAGTGCAGGCATTACAGGCGTGTTACTGATTGCTGGTGAGTATTAGTCATGATGCCCAGCATTGTTGTATGTGGTTACCAGGGTCCAACTTGGAACCTTGTGCTTGCAAGGCAGGCACTGGAACCACTGAGCTAAATCCCTGGCCCTTTAAGAGCCCCTTTTTAAAATATAAAAAATATGAATATAAAAGATTTTGGTATGATAGTTCCAACACTGTGAATGATATAAATTTGTAAATCCTATCTTTAAAATATTGCCTTAGCAGTTTCTCTCCTAACAAGGATAATAAAGATAAAAAAATATGTTCTAGAATTTGGAACAAATTCTAGAACATATTTTCTAGAATGTTTCCAAAATATATTCTAGAATTTGGCTATACTAAATTTCTTAATCCCTTGAATAGATAAACTGAGAGACGGTATAGTTTATTGGTGATATAAACAAAATAGAAGGGCTACATTTGGTCTATAAACAAGTAATTTTGTCAGAGGCTGGCCAGTGCATCTAAAATAAATGGAGGACAGAAACCACCAGAATGGGTTCCCAGTCTAGCAAGCAAGCATATATAAACAGGCACCAGGAGGATTATATGTAATACTCAAGATTTGCCTGAACTGGCGGAGGCCAGTCCTCTGCTTTGATACCTGGCTTAGACAGGTTAAGTAACTTGTCCAAGGGCAGAGAGAGAATGTCAGTGACTCCAGTGCAGATCTGAGACCAGAGCCCAAGCTCCTACCTACTAGACTATACTTCTGAGGTCCTAACTTCATCAACCAAATTAATTCTTTGTTCTCTTTTAGAATATTTCAAGATGACCATACATTTTAAATAACTGACAAAAGTAGATTTTAAACCATTGATAAAAGTGTCAAAAGAATAAAGGCCAGGGTTTTAGCTTAGTGGTTCCAGTACCTGCCTTGCAAGTGCAAGGTTCTGAGTTCGGTCCCCAGTAACCACATACAACAATGCTGGGCATGGTGACTCATGCCTGTAATCCCAGCACTTGGGCAGCAGAGGCAGGATCATTGCTGTGAGCTCCAGGCTCACCTGGACTACATAATGAGCCCAGGGCCAGCCTGAACTACAAAGTGAGACCCTGTCTCAAAAAAAAAAAAAAAAGCTGCCAGAATTATCCTTCATTCATAGCATTGTCATTTGGTGAGTGCCTGTGCCAGTTTCTCCAGCGATCTAGTCTCCCTCTTGCTTGTGGCTATCTTGTCACTGAGCTGCCTTTTCAAATGCTCCAACAGTCTTTCTCACCTCCAGGCCTGGCCATGCTGCCACCTCCTCAAACTCATCATTCCATTCTTGTCATTCAAGACAGATTCTTCTCCCTCTTTGAACCTCCCCAGAGATACGGCCCATTCTGTCTATGGGCTGTGCCTTTGTTTACTTCCTGCTCTTCATTACAAAACTTGTAAATTGTTTACTTATTTGACCCTTTTGAGTTTTGACTCCTCCTTTAGCAACTGAGAACCAAGGGCATTTTTATCTTTTTGTCATTTGACCCTCAGTGCCTACCATAGTACATGATGAAGGGTAGGTATCCAACTGCTAAATCAAAAATTAAAAACCCAAATTCATGAAAACCTTACTGCCTGTGCTTCTAAAATTGAATTGTCCCATACATAACCCTCTATTAATTTGTTTTCTATGAAAAAGTTCATCTAACATGATTTGCCTTGGTGAAGCCATGTTGTCTCCTGAAGATCATTCTTCCCAGACTCTGTGGGCTCTGTGGTCAGCAGTCTGGCCCAGGATTATGTCATGTTCACACTCTGCAGCTTGACTTCCCATATTTAAAGATAGAAATCATTTTTCTTCAGTCATCCAACATGGTCTTCATTCACCTATTTTCCTCTGGCAACTCAGCCATCACATACCCTGCTGCAAGACTGTCTTAGTTCTCTGGAAAGTAAACAACTGAGACCAGAATCTTGAACACTTTTACAGTAACCATTTTTTGTTTCTTCAACCGTTGATTCTTTTCTGTCAGCATTTTTTTATGCCTCAGTTCTACTTTTTTCCAAAAAAGGTAGAAGTATAATATGAATTGGGTAGCTGAAATTCACCATTTACTACTTACTATTTATCCATTGACCATCTCAAACATAACTAAAACTCGTGTGTGTGTGTGTGTGTGTGTGTGTGTGTGTGTGTGTGTGTGTTTTAAATCCAAATAATTTCCTGGTAAGAAGAGGAGATATTTTTAACACTGTGTTTAGATCATCTTTATACGTGCCACAGCTGCCTAGCAAAGACAGGTGACTAAAACCTGCACTTCAAGATAAAATACTGTAAGTGCTAAAAGAATAACTAGATATGGTAAAAAAAATACAGGATTTTTCGTTAAAATCAGAAAATTGGAAATATGCAATATCTGAAACTGAAATTTGCTTAGGGTTAAATTTCACGGAAAAACAATGTGCTTTACCCCCAAGACAGGAACAGTGGAGTAAAGCTGAGAGTCCCCAGGAGTGCCTCTCCTGAATGATACCAGAGTGGTGCTTCAGCCCGCCAGGCCGTGCTGAGTCTTGCCCTTGGGACCTGCATTGGAAAAGTCATAACAGAACACTTTGAAAACCCCATTAGACTTGCAAGGAGTGTCTCTGAGTACCCAAATACTGACCAAACCAGAGGAAGTAGTGGTTTGATTTCAGTTGTTCCGGATTCCTGGGGCTGCTGCTCTGAGAGGAACTTGTGCTCCCCACTCAGCGGGAAAGTGGCCTCCTTGGTGGGGACAGTTTTACCTGAAGCCATTTGATTCTTCTTTCCATTCAAGGGAGCTAATACCTTATTGATTTACGTAATCAAACGAGAGACATTTGAGGAAAGAAACAAGCCCATTTCCTTTATCACTCCTTGTGTTTGTTAGATTATTCTATGGTTCTCTTGGGTTTAAGGACTTTACACAGTTTTTGATCCTGTAGATATTCTGTGGGATGAAAAGATAAAATCTAATGGCCCAAAATATACTTAATTTGACTCTTTGTTAAGTGATTAAGAAAATACCCATTTGAAATTTCCCAACCCTACACTTTGGAAAAAACATAATGCTTGCAAGAAATCTGTGTCCATTAACTCCTCCGAGAAAGCATAAGGCCTAGCCTGACAGTCAGGTGTGGCAGGCATGGGACCTCTTACCTGTGCCCATTTCCTCTTGTCTCTGTGAAATTAGGTAGATTCTTTTCCTTCCATTAAGTGAAGCAAACCTCTCAGGTCACCTGAACCCTTTTCCCAACATTTCTGGGCTCCGATCCCTTTACAGCATCATTTCTTATACAATATTCTCAAAACTCCCATGATACTCAGTTAAATTATTAATGACTCCAAAAAATTTGTGGATTTATCAATATTTACCACATTAGAAATTGAATCTCAGGGCCAGGTATTTAGCTCAGTGATTCCAGTGCCTGCCTTGCAAGCACGAGGGCCTGGGTTCTATCCCCGGTACCCATATATAACAATACTGGGTGTGGTAACTCACACCCACTAGCAGTCAGAACCACATACTACAGTCAGTGCCAGGCATGGTGGCTCACACCTATAATCCCAGCACTTGGGAGACAGAGGCAGGAGGATTGCTATGAGTTCATGAACTACAACACCAGACCCTGTCTCAAAAAAAAAAAAAAATAACCCCAAAACAAATTTAATCTCGATTGAGAAAATACATATCTGTTATTTCTTTGCAAAATAACAGTAAATCCATTTGGAATTAACATTAAAAACCCCTTGAGGGGTGGATAACTTCTGAAAAACTAAGTTTCAGAAGAAGATCAGTGGTTTTTGGGGATTTTTTTGTTTTGTTTGTTTTGTTTTTTAAGTTTTTTGAGACAGGGTCTCACTTTGTAGTCTAGGCTGGCCCTGAAACTCACATCACACTCAAACTCACATCACAGCAATCCTCCTGCCTCTGCCTCCCAAGTGCTGGGATTACAGGCGTGATCCACCACGCCCGGCACTGTGGTATGTGGTACTGGTTGCTGCTGGGCGTGAGTCTCCACGCCCAGTATTGTATACAGTTACCGGGGATTGAACCTGGGTCCTTGCGGTTGCAAGACAGGCACAGGAAACACTGAGCTAAATCCCGGATCCAAGATCAGTGTTGTAGTCTCTGCCCGTCTCCTCAGTATCTGCCTTAATGGAAGACAGCTGGACAACTGCCTCTGCATTCATTCTGCTCCACTATGTTGCCTTGGTTGAGAAATATGAAGGAAGCCTAACTTCAGATAGATAATGTAGTTGGAAAAGAAGAGTAATATTTTAGTGACTTTTCCAAGTAAGTGTGGATATGCTTTAGTGATACTAGAGCCAAACCAAGGGCTGGTTGCAAAGCAGAATCTGAAGCCCTATCAATGAACTTTTTAAATGTATTAAATAAAAACCCATTGGTCTATTTTAACTTGGAAGTAAATTTTTGTAGCATCATGAATAGGTCATTTGGAAACTACTGGTCTGCTGAGTTATGCAGTCTTTCAGATTTTTACTCCCTCGCATATAAAATTCCACTTGATCATAGCACCTCTGAGATCATCCTTGAGTTTTGGGAAATTAATAATATTAGATAAATTTTTCCAAAATTCAAAGTATTGCTAGAAAACTCAAATTTTATCATTAGCAACCAATACTATCTGTTCTCTTTAGGTGGCATTTGGAAGAAAATGTCTGCCCAAGACTGAACAACTGTAGTTTTTCATGCATTCCTTCAGGTAAATATGGCTCTGTGTTTAAAAGAGGCTGTCCCCACGTGCGTCTCAGTCGCTCAAGTGCTTTGCTTGGCATCAACTGTTGTACTTCCAGATGCAGCAGAGGCTTTTTATACCAACTTCCTATTTTGTTGCACAGAATAGTAAAAAGGTGCATTCAAGTGTTGAAATTTAATGAAACTAGTAAAAACTACTTTGATGTCATGGACTTTTGTTTTTTATTTTGTTTTTGTTCTTTTGACAGTGCTGGGACTTGAACCCAAGGCCTCACATGCTATGCAAGGGCTGTGCCACTAAGTCCTACTGCTTAAGTTATACCCCTAGCCCATCTGGATTGGGCACAAGGCAAACCCTACAGTAATACCTAGCACTTCCTTGGAGGGTGCTAGGCACCCATTTGACCACCGTTTCCTTTGTACCATCAAAGCAAATTTCAGCTCTCTTGTACCAGAATAAATCATGACATTTCAGAAAGTCATTTAACACTTTGTTACCTGTAATAAAAGATAATTAATGGTTAATTGGTCACATTAATTGGACACATAAAAGCAGAACAGCACATCTAGCCACATCTGTAGATGTTTCTATTTTTGCAGATCTGTAAATAATAAGTTAGTCTTCATGTGTATGGTGAAATCTGAAATTTGATGAGCTATCATGTTGTGGAGAAAGGGACACATGTTTATTGTACTGACTTTTTATCCAGCCCACTTTCAATGATAACACCTATGTAAGGTCTTAGCACTGATCTCAGCCTATCTGCCTCTTCAGCCAGTGAAATAAGTCCCTCATGCTGTCAGATGCAGAATCTGGTTCCATTTTACTTTGACCACGTGAAGCAATATTTAGCTTAATGAACTATCATAAAGGATGTGATGGTGTACAGCCATATGCAGAAATCTGAGGCAGAAAGACCATGAGTTCAAGTAAATCTAGGAAATTTAACAAGACTCTGCCTCAAAACTGAAAAGTCTAGGGTGTAGCTCAGTTGTAAGCCCCTTGTGTAGCATGTGTGCGAACTTGAGTTGACCCCCTCTATAACCGAAACAAAACAGCTCATCATACCTACATTTAAATTTCTTTTACTTTAAACTCTGGTAAATCTCAAACTGACAATTTGGAATTGTTTATTCCATAAGATACAGTAAAGGATTATTAGCATTCATAGAAGTGAAGAAAGGATAACTTTCATTATATTTTCATTTCTTCACCTGGTTTCTTTGAAGTTAACCCATGATTCAGGGAAGGATGATCTGTCATTGTCTTCATCATCATAGAGATCTCTAGTGTAGGGGTAGATTGAGAAAGTGAGTCTTTTTGTCTTTTATTTTTAAGCCAACATTCCATTAAGAGAAGGAAAATATGCAATAAATAATTTTTATTTGTATTTAATTCTAAAGTAATAATCTTAAATAAATTTTTTAAAAGTTCAAAATATGATTAAATACCAGAAATGTCTGTTTCTTGTTGAGTTTCAAACAGATTTTCTTTTGGTATAAAAACTGGAATTTTGAAACAATGACACATTGGTCATTAACTACTGGTTACAGAAATGATAACAGATAAAACAATAAGAATAGAGCTCAGGTATTGAGAAAAACCAAGATAGCCTCTGAAAGTGTACCTACTACCTTCATAAATTCTAGGAAACAAAAGTACGCAAAACCTATGCTGTAAGTTGCCGGGGGAGTGATGCTATCTGTCACCTGCAGTGTGGCCTCTGGGAACCCCACTGTGTACTTTCCAGAGCAGAATGTGAAGAAAGTCAACAAGTCTTCAACTTACAAGTCTCTACCTCATCTACCTCCAGAGAAGCTCCAGCAGCTCCTGAGGTTTCCTGGCTGGTGGATTATGATCTAGGGACCATCTGTTTTAAATGAGTTTAAGTTATTTTAATATGTCAAGGGAGAATATATTACATTCTCTTTATTTGATGCATCTTCTAAAACTGAAAAACTTCAGGGCTTGGTAATGCTCCAAATGAAAGCACTTACTGGCTCCCAGA